>JAJHUR010103371.1:0-15113 GCA_027495735.1 Lutjanus campechanus
CGAGCGATGGAGAAAAAAATATGGCTGCCCTAGATTCCAAACTTGTGAATACATAAATAATGGATAACTTCTCAGGCCATCCAAGATGTCTGACATAATTACTGGACGTGCTCTTAAAGGGGAGGGTCAGATTTCCAGCCCAGATACCAGTCGATACACTTCACTTTGGCAAATCCCACACTCTCTCAAACCCATTTAACACACACACACACACACACACACACACACACGATTTGACCTACTTCTACTTCTGTGCTGAGGGGGAGGAAATCTGACCCTTCACCCAGTTATTACACTAATTACACATCACCATTGACCATCTCAGTGTTAAATCTCCTAAACTGACATGCGAAAGGAAATTAAGACATCATTACAGAGGCCCTCTTAGGGAGAAAAAAAAAATTAAAAACTTGACTTTGCGAGGCAGTTCTATTGTTCCTCTTCTGCCTTGCTCCTTCTTCAGTGTCGAGGCTCATTTAAAGCGGCCGCAAATCATGATTGAAAGCGATGTCAAAGATTATTGGAGTGATTAGAGTATTTGTAATGCAAGGCCTCATTTAAAGTGGACTAAGCCATGTCCATTGAGCAGTGCATCAAATCAATGGCAAATTATCTCTCTGTGTGGTGGAGGGCAATTAAATCAAACACATGCAACGTGGGCACAGATGTTTGTTTGTTTTTTCCTTTCTGTTGCTTTGAGCATTATTTTCCAAAACATTCCAAATCCATTATCTCACAGATAAAAATAGCAAGCATGAGATGCCGGTCGCTTAGATGGTCCAGACCGGTGGCAAAAGGCAAATCACATGTGGGGGCTCCTTTTCCCAGATCATACATAGTGAAACAACATGTGAACATGTGGCACACTGATCTATTCTCTGCAGATGGTGACATACAATATACATGGAGAGGGGCAGGGCTCAACCCACATGGCAGCCCATACATTTATTCCCCATGATGCTTTGCTGTGACTGTAGGAATCGCTGTCGAACACATGCAAAACTGTTGAGGACAGATGAACATAAACAGGAGAGCTCGCACTCCACAACGATTAACGCCTGGAGCATTTTCAGACAATTTGGCAACTGGCAGTGAAATACAATGAAACAGAGTACTTGCATTTGGCTGTAAGCAATTATTAAATAAGGGGCCATATTATAGAAACTTACAGATACCTATCTTATAAGGGTGGGAATTTCTTGGCACCTTACAATTCAATTCCGAGGGCTACGATGAGATCACATAACGATTATTGATGCATCAAAATTTTTGATTTCAAATGATGACTTATTTTTTTCTCACTGCGTGGTTACTTGCTACAATTTGCACACTGTTTTCCCTTCAGATTCACAGAAGCCAAAATTCTTCCTTTTAAACCAGGGGGTCCAGTCAGGCTGTGTCCATCTGCAGTTTCTCACGTTCAGCCACCCTCACCAAAACTTGAATGAAAACATAACACAACGATCATAATGTCAAGAACAGGGTTTTAAGTGCCAGATTATTAACTTTTCTGCACTGATTTATAATCTTTCAAGAGACAATCGCAATGCATCTAAGATTCAATTTTTCCCTACTCCTACTATCTTAACTCTTTGGTAACCATGGCAATTAGATTTAGCACCTGATTTAGGAAAAAAGCTGTTACAGATGAGCAGTCCTTCAGTCATTGTTCCTATCCTAACTTAAGATAAGAAACTTCCCTAACTTCTCAACCCCTTGTATCTTTAGAAAAAAAAAACATTCAGCTGTCCTAACTTTCACTTTTCCACCTGTACAAGCTAATTTAGAAACTAGCTAATGCTAGCTAACAGTAGCATCTCTAACAGCAGCTGATAGTGTTTGCTATTTTTTTTTAATCTGCATTGTTGCTCTTTAAGTGGAGACTGTTCTCTTCACGCACTGTTTCTTTTATGTCCCAAGTTAGCGTTGTGGTGAATTTCTCAAAAAGAGCATCTCTGGATTTCTCTACAGATGTTACCAACACCACTAACTTATCTGTCTTGAAATTAAGTGTCCATCATTGTTTTGGCTCCATTTTTTTTTTGTATGTTTCATTGTATGTTTCAGTTTGTTTCAGTGATAAAAACTAGTGTCAGTTGCAAGGTAGAAAACAATAAAGTTGATACACAATGCTGGATTCAGTATTTGGGATCTCCTCACCTGAGATAAGATAGGATGAAGTGGTTTGGAATTCCTAAAGTATCTTTACTTAATACTTAAGATAGGAGGTTTCTGTAGTACAACACCAGGAGAATAAGTCTAACTGTGTCCTATGCACAGCAGCCCATGCACATGATGAGCATTTAACACCAAACTACAGGAAACACAACAGTTCTCTGTGTTTGTTCTCCACCTTTGTTTACTGGCTCGCTGAGTTAACACAAAGAGCGGGGTTGTTGTTTCTGCTAAAGATGCCTCTTCTAGGATTCTCTGCTTTTTATGCCCCCTGTGTCTTTCTCTCTTTTATGGAGGTGGTGGGTGTCATTCTCCCTCTCTCACATGACTGCTGTCGGGTTGTACAGCCGTGGTCACATGTTTACCCATACAGACAGTGGCACCTGACTGAATGGTTTTTTTAATAGGGGGAAACTACCACTCACTAGGTTGACTGCTGGAACAGTCATCAAAGAGCCAACAGCCTGGCTGCAAAACTGGCGCCCGCCGTATGTGCTTTAGCCAACTACAGCTTTATTATTGGAGCTATAAATGGCAGGTTCAGGAAATGACAAACGCAGATGGAGACAAGCTTATATGTTGAATTGGTCTGGATCTTGATGGCAAAGCTGTTATTCTAGGTTTCCCTTCTTGTTGAAAACTTTGTGTTGATGATTTATGATTTGACAGATGGTTCTAACATTAGCCCGTGGATCGCATGACGTGTGACTTGTGTTAAAGTGTCGTTAATACCCTTTGGACAACCGCCACTAATTGCTGAAACTTAAAGGACTTTAAATGACATCCTTGCTGCGGAGACAATAAGCAAATATGAGAGCTGTGCATCTAAGCTAGTGTGCTGATATGTTGTCCACTGCTGATGCGTCACGTTTCTACACGCGCACACAAGATTAGAGCAATCATTGCCCTGCAGCGACTGTAGGCTCCCTTTTCCTGACAGACTGATGCTTCCCTCATCTTCTTTATGAAAAACGGACAGATGGGATAGATGTAGAGAGTCAGAGCGAGATAGAGAGGGTGAGAGATATAGAGAGTGGGGGAGGAAGGGGAGTGTTCTGCCTGTGTAATCTGCCCAGAAACTAGCCATGGGCACAAACGAGAGGCAGTCTGTCAGGAGTTCCGCTGGGTTTAGCGATGGCAAAAGACTAAAATCTACTTGGCCTGTTTCAAGTTGTGACTCATACTTGTATATCAGTGCGACATGTTTAGCCAAATACTATGAACTACTAGAAAACACACGAAAGATGCTTTGTGTTGAGCACGTTCACCCATAGTGCCACGAGAGCATATATTTTATGCATGAGTGGTGCCAGTGGAAATTTAACCCCTAACCCTGAAATATTAAGATCTATGCTCTACTCATTGAGCTACAAAGAACACTGAGTGAACTAAGCCAGTAATAGTTGCAGCAGATTGAGTTGCAGAGTTTTAGAGGCGTCCAAATCAGGCGTAGAGATGTAGATACAATGGGACAACATGGCACTCTTATGGTGGTCAAAGCTCCAAAACAATACATTTGAAAAATCCTAAACCCGGGTCTCTTTCCAGAAATCATGACCCAGTTACTTAAGAGAATCCACAGACCTTGTTGTGAGTAGTTTTATGTAGGGACTACTTTCTTTCCAGTCGAAATTCTTCAAGTATTTTTAGAGACACTGGTTTTGAATATTTCAAATGTATTCTTTGGGTGCTTTGGGCACCACAAGACGAGTGTCATTTAGTCCTGTTATATCTGAGAGAAGACAGACATGTCTACAGTCGATATCTCCAAAAATCTGCAACTCATACAACTCACAAAAAAAATCTAGATGGATAAATACCACTACAGGCCAGGGGGAAAATATGTATTTGTTAATTTTGGGGGTGAACCGTCCTTTAACATGAGAAACTCAACTCTTCAGGATGCTCTTCAGAAAAACAAAAATCCTCTTACTCTGAAAGCCTGTGGCCCATGTCCTAACCGTTCAATCATCCACTGAGGTTTTTACTACGCTGTCCAAACTGACAGCCAATTGTTAAGTTTGACAAATAGGGCTGAGGAATGATGGGAACGCTCATCTCTATCCCACACACAGCAACCAGTTTCTCATATATGGAATTAACCAATTATTAACAAGTCTTGGGATTCCATGGGAACTATGCTGGATGATGACCCATATTCTGGTAAGATGGCAGGGAGGAGGGGAATGCAGAAGGGGTGAAAATGCATGGCTGCATATGGGTGGGTGGGAAACGAGACTTTGATATTTCTGAGCATTCAGGCAGTTGTGACCTCAATCCCGAAAAAGAGATTCAGCGTTTGTGTGTGCGGAGGAGAGAGAGCATCGTCCCGACCGGCAGTAAAGCTCACTGTAAAAAACGCATATGGATTCGGGGCTGGATTGAAACCATGCTGGAAACTGGGGGCTATAAACTGCAAATGTGAGCTCAAAAATCAATTTGGACTCGCGAGAATCCATCCCCACCCCTGCTCTACCAATCCGGAGGCCACAAGTGGTAAATAAAGTGAAACGCAGTTGATTACTAGGCAGACCAATGCTGTTGTCGCGCTAAATCTGCTGAAGCCACTCCAAGCCACAAACAGCATCCGCCATGATGCATAGCAACAGTGCAGAGGAGGGACGGCGGACAGATTGGAAAAAAGTGGAAACAGAGGAAGAGAGGATGCAAAAGGCGAGTGAGTTTGAAAGGAAAGGGATGAAAGAATAGTGCAGTAGCAGACAGATAAACACGTGCTCTCACACACGTGTACACACATACACACGCATGCAGAGTTCACTGGAGTAGAGAGGGAGCGGGTGTGCGTGTGTGTTGGGGGGGTGGGCTCGCTGTGCAGCAGGGCCAAGAGACTCTGGGGCTGAAGCCCATCACTAACACATGGATTAGTTCACACGTGCACACTGCCTTTTAATCTGCTCCACTGACAAAGGTTGGAAGAGAAAGAGGAAAAGGGAAGAAGGCGAGAGACCAAGAGATGGAGTTAACGAAAGACATAGAACACAGAAAAAGAGCCAGGGATGGGGAGTGAGGGAGGGAGGGAGTGGCGGAGGTAGTAGGACAGAGGGGAAAAGAGATGGAGTACACTGTATAAGAATCACACCACCTAGAAGTGACACAAGTATTGTAATCAATACACTGTCTTTGGCACATGCCCCAGATCCTTTTAAAACACAACACAGGCAGATCATGTGACATCCATCTGTCCAACCCCCTTTTGACTTTATTTTTATTAGTGGAAGGATGTCACCTGATTTGAACTGTAAACAAAGATACATGGTCAGTAGATGTAGAAGAAGAATTCAATTCTTAAATTCAGTGCCAATATGGCACTTGCTCCGATATGATCGGTACCTACTGTACTGATCATATAGGAACAAGTGCGCAAAGCAGATTATGGTGCCTCATTTCGGTGCCACACGGCTGAGCTGTCGATTGAAATAGTAGCAAACAAATATAAGTTTGAAGCTGGAGTTTGTAAAATACCAAGAATACCGGCTCATTTTTTTGCTGTTATTGCTTAGGTTTTATTTATGATGTGAATTTGTTATGCAGATTTAGCTGATTTGTTATTATTGACATTTAATAAAGATACTTTAAACTGTTAGCAGTGAATATATTTTTCAATTTCAATTTGAAACTTGCCTTTGCAATGAAAAAAACTGTTCTTTAATGATGTCAACCATCAGTTCAGACACTGTTTAAGCACTACTACCTATTTAAAGGTATTGTTTTAGCACCAGTATCTGAAAAAAAAAACAACCCAAGACAATACCCGAGCCTAATCAGCAGGAACAAACGAGACCAGCTGACCAACACACACTGAAGCATTAAACATCTTAAACCAGCTTTGTGGTGAATATAATGACTCTCCTCTCGACAGTCTCTTTCACCTCAAAAACCCCGTGCTCGCTCTGTGTCTTGGACAGCAATGGCTTTCCCCGGAGCTAACGGTGCAGCGGAGAGGCTGCTCTCCACTGCCGGAGACGTAATGTCGATAACAACATAGCGGAGCACTCTGCCTCCCCCTCATTTTGTTGTCTCATACAGACAAGAGACTGCATGATGCTTTCAAATTACTTAATTCATCAATCAATGAAGTTAACTTTTTCAAATAAAAAAAAAAAAAAGCTGCAGATCATTTATCTTAATTTCCAGTTGTGTTTCTTATTGTATTTCAGTGGAATAAGGACACCAATAAATTGTATGGTACACAGTATACTGGTCAGGAGCCTCTGTTCTATTCTTTCACTCAAAAAAAAAAAAAATCAGAATCAGAATCGAATCATACCGAAAAAGTCCCACCCCTTATGGTCAGTGTCTTAAATCCAATGCCACACCTGTCAAGCTCTCTTTCCATTCACTAACTTTTCTCTTCTGACCCCATCCCAACCCCACACAACGCCACCCAATGTCACTGACCCACCCACAAACCCTCACTTTCCCCTTTAGCCCTGTGTGACACGAGGGGTAAGGTCAGAGGCTTTGGATTAAAATTCCAATATGGCCTGGCTCCTAAAATGGTCCTGGTGTAAAGCCAGGGAGATCCAGCCAGATGTTAGCTCTGGGGGCAGGGAGGGGGTTGCCCTGTCAGACCACATCCTCTTTACAGCTGTGGATGCGTTTTAATACGTCCAATACAGGGTGGGGGTGTAATCCAAATATTCTACATGAACCTTTAATGCACATTCAGAGGCACACTCTCACTTGCTCCTTCACCTGAGTTAAACTCACTAACTTGCTCAGTCACTTGACCCAGTTGGCACATTGATCATTCTGCTGGGGTTAGGCTTCAGTTCTCAACACAGAAATAGCAAATAATGACATTCAGTATATGCACTGATGATGAGGTAGCTGTTGTGAGTGTGAGGGGTGGGGACTTCTCACACTGCTTCTTCATCTCGCTGCTCTCATTGGTGAAAAGCTAACCTCTATGATTGGTCAGAAGGCAGTGGTGTTTCCCCCTTTTTCCCCAGCTGTACGGCTAAAAATAGAAGCCATAGTCAGATTTAGCCTAATTGAGTCTGTCTTGTGTCTTCAACAAGCATCCTATTTTCCCCCCTTTCTATCTTTGTCCCTCTCTCGCTCTCCTTAAGGTACAGATTAAGTTAGCTCTGCTGCTAACGTGACAAGCTGCTCCAGGAAGGAGGAAGGAAAACAGGAGCATTATTTCCTGGAACAGCATGTAACCGCAGCCTCATCCATTTGGCCCAAAGTGGTCTTATCAACAAGCCCGACACAATGCTGTTAATGGCACAGGTTGAACAAAATACTATGTGGGAGGAACTGAACACTTTGCAGAATACTGCGGTACAGTACAGCCTGAACAAGCAGTCCCTACTTCAAGTTGATTAATTTGAACACCTACAAACAAATTAATTTCACTGAAAACTTTCCATTTCACCCATTAAAAAGACAAACAAAAAACAAGCCTGCTGACTAAGCCCGCATGCCCGTCCGGCCTTGTTCCGTTTGGTTACACTGTCCCTCCACAGAAAGCTGTGCAGATGCACTTTTCCAGGATAAGGGCACAACAAGAAGGCGCCAAGATAACGTGAGTCAAGGGTCAGAAGAGCGAGACGAGATTGGAGTGATGGGTGAGCCTTCGAGTGCCGACATCCGATCCCCTGTGTGGGGCTTGTTTTCACCTGTCTACAGAACATCTGTGTGGAGATGGCTTCTGAGGATGTGAGGAAAAACAGTGGTGACCTCTAATATTATACTGGCTTGTACCATCTGACAGCAAGCCAGTGGGGATGCCAGGACTGTAGGGGTCTGCAGTCTCACCAGTTCTCACCAGGAACCTCTCAAGCAGCTGGTATCAGTCTCAAATGATAGCATATGATGCTCAAATGACAGCAAATAAAACAGATGAGCTGATCCATATAATGTGCTAATTAGGTCTGCATAAATAATGAAAATATTATAGAAATTGCAAAATATGCTATTTTTCTAATAGCATCTAAAATGCTAATTTTTCGCTAAAGAAAAAAATGTGAGATAAACAAAAATAGTTTATAGTAAAGTACTGTAGCACTGCAGAGATGTCCTGTCTGACAAATCCTATTCTCACAATGCAAGAAAATATGTGTTATAGACCCCCAACAAGCAGCAAATCATCAGTTTTTTTAATTTAAAATAAAACTTGTGTTGAAAAAATGATCATTTCAACAAATTGTGATTCATACCGCAAATGCAATATCTGGCAAAATAATCGCAATATGATCTTTTTTCCTTCTTACTATAAGTTTTCAGTACAAGAAGCAGCTACAGGAAGTTCTGAGCTTCTATCAACCAAATGCAAACACTGCAAAAGCTCTGCTCATTCTTACTTTCTTTCAACCTTCAGCAGTGCTGCATCCTCCCTGTTGCTTGTGCCCCCCCGCCAAATTTGGCTTTTTAGAAGGTTAGAAAACCTGGTCCATTTGATCTACACTGTTTCTCTTCAGGCCTATGGATTTTTCAGTTTCTTGATGTTAAAGGCAAGTGTCTGTTAAAAAAAATGTGACTGGCCCCTTAAGAGTGCCAATCCACAAAAGGTAAGTCAATGAAGAGTAATTCACTCCCTCTCGACCTCGACTCAGAGCTACACACCCACATGGCACTAGTGGTGAAAACGAAAAACTATCTTGTCTTGGCTGAAGGGAGTAGGTGCGTTCCTGTTGTGCAAAGTGCACAGCTTCAACAAGGTACTTTCAACATCTTATGAGCTGGCATAACTTTAAAGCTATATAATATGTAACATTTCTGCACTAAAATGTCTAAAAACATAGAAACAACATAGAAATACGTAATTTAGCCAAGGTAACAATGCATTTCCTACTAGCCTCTATTTGCTATAACTTACGGGAAGCCAGAATTATGTCAGATAGATTTTCATCAGCAATGGTGGCGTCATCAAACTGTTTTAATGTTAGAGAGACCTAGCGGCAGAACCTACATATTGTTCATTTAACATTAAATAGACTATGGCCTCCTTATTACAGCTGGGCACCTGCCACACTAGCTGGTAGACGAGGCTGCCCTCTAGGCACATCCACAACTTGTCACCATCTGACTGTTTGCGGTGGTTGGTCCCGCCCCGATACTGGCTCATGTCTCGCTGCGTTAATTACAGGGCAGAAATGCCCACAGTGCACACACTGACACAGTGGGAGTGTGGATCAGGCTTGCACGCCGCTCAAAGCTTCCCTTAGTCAGGTGTGTTCGACCTATCCTGTCAATTACTTCCTCGTCCTTTGACACTGTTGTTAGCTAAGCCAAAGTCAAGCTAGGCTATTAAGGACCAGCACCGGGTGGCCTGCGCGAAGGGGGTGGGGTGGGGCGTGCCCCAGCACGTGTGCGTGCTCTAGCTGGGCTCACCAGACCAAAGATCAAGTCCCTTAAGCTGCTTTTCTGAGCCAAGAAAAGCTTACAAGTCGTCACGTTGGTCAGAACAAACGGTCACAGTTTTAGGCCCTGCAGCGAAGCCTGAGAATAGGTTGCGCTCACTGGGAAGACAACAGAAAGACTGGTGAAGCAGTTTGGCTTTCTTCATCGAGCATCAGCACAGCCAGAGAAAATGTAGCCAGGCTTATTCATGTTTGACTGCTCATCCAACCCCAAGGCTGGAACAGCAGCACTGAGTTCATAGCCCACTGGTTAGAAAGAATGGAAATACATGAAGGGCTTCAATCCCAGCTGAGATATGTACCATTTGAAAACTGTGGCAACTATTCTGGTGATATTCGGTGGTACATGTTACTAAAGCTACTGTCTATCATAAGGCCTATAGTGATAACAATTACATTCGGGGGGTCGTCGTTAGGCTTCTGCAGTGTTAGGGGACGAAATCAACACAATTGATTACTAGATAGTTCTTAGTCTTTTTACGTTTCTAGCAACTATTTCCTAACATGTATGATGTGTTTAGAAGAAAAACTGTGAATTCCATTTAAGCAAACATCCAGTAAGAAGAGTAAGCTCTAAAATCTGACCACATATCCCGATAAGCTCGTACATTGCAGCAAGAGACAGAAACCTTCTCACGCACATACACGTGTGCACAGAAGAAAAACACCTGACAGTTGAGAACACCCACACCAATCAAACATTGATCTCAAATGAGGCGTGACTATCTTCATTTACCATTTCACATACCACCCAGCCAAAACAAATCCCAAGAGGGCAGAGCTCACGAATGCTCCTTACATGCCACCCAAGGACAACAGGCCTCCGAGTCTAACGGGCAAGAGTGGGCCTTTTTAATATTCCACAGGCATACGCTGAAAGGTGTTTAACACACACAGTTTGCCCGACTCCCCTCATAAAGAATCAAGCAGAAAAGCTAATATTGCTTCCACTGCCCAGGCACTAGAGGAAAAATAATTTGCTGTGTGTACTATAAGCCTGGCCTTGATAAACAATGTTAAAATGAATAGGTCGCAGTGGAGGAGGAGGGTAAATGATAAGCGGCGGTTCTTGTGGATTTATTGTAGCAAGTAAAAGCCTGTTGTATTGATTATCCATAAACAGAGTCATCTTCCAAAAGGGAGGAAAAACAACCAGTTGAATAACAACAGATTAAACTCTGAGCCATGGAATACCTTAGCTGTAAACATCATAACACACAAGGATCACCCAACAGCTAACCTGAGCTGGGGAATTTGTTATCAACACATTTAAAAGAAAAAGGTCTAATAAGCAGGAGGCTGCGAGATCAAAGCAGTGGAACAGCAATGTGTGGGCATACAAGCTTTTTTTTTTTATGTTAAACCCTGCTAAAGCAGTGTAATTTAGTAGTGACATGTGGAAGTAAAAAAGGGTTGTTAGGAGGTACATGATCAAAGCGGCAGAGCCACCGCGTTATCTGTGCCCGCTGCACAGTGTGAGCATCTGGAATGTGTTTTTCACCCCCCGTCTCCCGGTCCCTTTTATCCGCATCCTGTGGTCTCCGCTGTCACGACGAGTCTACTTGTCACAGAGGTTATCAAGACCTGTGGTAGTCATGCAAGGCAAATCGTCTCGCCGGCGGCAGATAAACAGGGTTGATAAGTCCTGAAAAAGGGCCCCAGTCAGGCTGGACCATAAGGGAGCTGCCTCCAATTTACAAGACTTGGAAGTCTGCTGAGACGGAACGAAAGCTGCTGCTGCTGCTGTTGTAGAATCATGGTATAAGCCTGACACACTTGGGTGAACAACTATGCCTGATACATATAGCTTACAGTGAGGCATGTGCTTAAAGGGAATTGGATTAACTGCTGGAAAAAAAGAGGGGGATTATAAACGATTCTGACTTTAAGAGTGCTTCTAAAAAGATGGATTACCATTTCAATTTTTACCCTCTTTCTTTGCTAATGGAAATTTGAATTACCCTTGTCCTGGTCAACAACTAAACAACAACACCATAGGCGTGGGCAATGAAACAACAGTGATATCTGCAATAGGCAAATTTTTTCCAAAAATGTTAAATGCACTTAAATGCAAACCAACATGAAAGCACATAACAAATGTGCCTGGCTCATAAACAGCCTATCCCTTAATAATGGAGCATGCTTCAAGTGACACACAAAGAGCCATTTAACAGGAGTGTTGTTCAGTTGTACCATCGACACACGGCACAACAACAGAAACAGCAGGGAGTGAGAAAAAGATTGCAGACGGCGAGGAAACAGATAAGCTCCAAACAGTGAGTTGGAGCCACAAAATGTACATTAAGTAGGTTGAAATTCTATTTAATTTACGAACTATGGTTGAAGCAAAGTGTTTCCCCCCCCGGCCCCCCTCCTCCCCAGACTCGAAGAGGTTTGGGCTTGCTGCAGGAGCACTGCAGGAGTGCAGGACATTGTAAACTGACAATAACAAGCGATGACAAGTCCTACACTTTAAGCTGATCAGCTGTTTAAAACTGCCACTTGTCTGTCAGTGTAAAGTTCAGCCCATTATCCTGAAAACAAAAGCCCACTGCTCCGAAAATACACACCTTGTTCAGTGAGTTCAGTGACTGCCTATCTCACTGCCTGCCAGACTCCATTAATGTATTGCTGTTTAACCACTTTAAATATCTACCCCTTCTAAAACATTTTGAATGATTTCTTACAATTCATAAACAGATACATACTCGTTCGGCAAACATTCGGCATTAATCTGAACTCTAATTAACATGAAACAGGAATACAAAAACTTGGCTCGGAATAAAAAGTTCTAAGGGGGACACCGCGGCTTTAGCCTTGTTGTCAGATAAGTGAGTATTTCAACTTAACATGATCTCTAATGACATATCATGGTAATTTTATGATGTAAATATATTACAGCTTTCTCATTTAAGTCTATTACCTGTGTACCTTGATAAATAAAGCAAAGTAAGCCAGTTAAATGCAAAATAAAGTGGTTAAAATCAACCTTTTTTCTCCTGTTTTTAAAAAAAAAATCAAAAATAGGTCATTAAAATGACCAAGAATTATCTATATTGACTGAAATGACAGAGTTTCTCATGATAAATTTTTCAGCTGTATCGTCCAGCCATACATACTACCCCCTGCTGTAAATCAAACACAGAGGTGGGGGTTAAGAACAGGGTGTCAGTATCTGGATTTGGTACAGTGGTGTGGTACAGGACAGCCTGTTCCCAGACAGCTCTCCCCTCCTGCAGCTATCTCCCTCTGAGTCTGCACGGACCGCCAAGGTGGAGCCAGGAAGAAGGGAAGGCCGAGGATGCAGAGGATGTTGTACTCATGGTGGGAAAAGACAACAAATCTAATGCTGTCAAACGCACAAATGAGAGGGAAGTCTATTTTTACATTTGGCTATATTAGTTTTATTATGCATGGAGTTTCATTTCCCATAATTAAATTATCTCTCTAATGGTTCATAACTCTGCCGTAACCATAATTCAGTGCTATGCCACCATCAAGAAGCAACCAGGATCCCTTTTGTTCTGCCATCTACGGGCTTTACACTAGTCTTCTCTGATTGGCAGAGATAACCATCGGCCATATATGGCCATAGGAACAGGCCATACTACAAAAGTGGCTGGCTGCAAAAATGTGGAGTGGAGGAGTGACGAAAACAGCTTTCACACTGTGTTGTAGGAACAAACATCTGAGCCGGCACCTTTTTTTGAAATGTATTTGTGTGGGTGGAACACTGAAAAAAAAAAACGCAACCCCGGATGGGTGCCGCAATCTGCCGAGGCCAGTCAGCCGACCGTCCGGCCTTGTGTGGCATCGCATATGAGCACCAAGATGACACATCAACTCTTGTCTATATTTAACTCACTGGACGCCTCTCCTTCCAATGTTCCCATCCTTTTAGAAGAGGCTGCCAGGGAGAATGGCGAGAAAAACAGGCCGAGGTGATATGTAATTACACTGAATGGATCCAGCCTCCCACATCCTTTCATTGTACCCACACCCTCAGAGATAATGAAATGGAAGGCAAGTTTTCTTCCCCCCATTTACCATAAATCCCACAAGTCTAGCCACTCTTATTTATGGTGTCGAAGAAAACCCTTTACAGCTTGACTCTAGGAGTCTGCAAAGTCACAGAGCATAAACAGCAGCAAGCACCCTATGTGGGTGGTGAACTCAATCTGATAAGGGCTTCTAAGAAACCAGTCTCTGCTCTTTGCAGAAGACGGTGTGGTAAACCATCACAAGCCAAGGTCCCCCTGAATACCCCACATTTCTTCCACTGGAGATACTATCTTGAATGCAGAGATATAATTCAGTTTAGAACTACGTTCAGGCTAGAAAGCTCCTGAAAGGACATTTTGTTCAGATTTAGAGCTGACCTTCTTGTCCTTAATACACCAATCAAAAAACATCAAAACAAGCACTGAACTTTTGACTTTACACTGTAAAAAAAAAAAAAAAAAGAAACAGTTGAGAAAACCGTTTCAAAGCAACCGGCTTCACTAAATTTTGAAGTTTTAAGTCAAACTCAACCCATGTTTTGAAATAAACTAAAACAAGTTTTGCTATATATGGATCTATAATCTTTTGTTGATATAATTTATTTTTCTTCTTTAGATAAACTTGGTTGCAATTGAAAATATTAAATTATTAACCATTACTCACTTACACCTTAATGAATTTTCTCAACAATGTTTGATATACTGTTTTTGTTTCTAAAACTGAAAGATTTTTTTTTTTTAAGAAGAAAAGTAAGTCATCTTAACAAAAGACTATGGTTAGGGATTTCTTTTAGTTTACTTCAAAACTTTAGAGTTTGATTCAAAACTCATAGAATTAGTGAAGACAGTTGCCTTTCATTATGTTTTCTCTGTTTGTTTGGTTTTTTTTGTTTTTTTTACAGTGTCTGGCTTGACCTGCATGTACACTTGCCTGCTCGCGTAACACAAAGCCCTTAGCCCAGCAACCAAACTGTTGCATAACTGTAAATAGGTGTGAAGAGTGTGTGCACGAGAGGGGGAAACCTGGAGGTTAAAAGAGAGGGAATGACCTTAGCTGAAACAACTGGGTCACCCCTTACTTTTGGTTCTAAGGACCTGTTGAAGAGGAAGTGCTTACGTGAAGAAGGGCAAAAATGTCGTGGGGTAAAAAATGAAAGTAGGACATGGTGGACTTGTTCACATGTCAGGGCAGGTTGTGCATGTGCCTGATGTGTGCGCTGTATGATTTGATGTGAAAATGTAATGCCAACTCACCTATTCTTCTCCAGCTCATTATGTGTGGACCTGTAAAGACAGAAAACACAGGGTGTCAAATAAAGAGCAAATCGACTTTTGCATGATCAACAAGAAAAAGTACAGACTGACACTATCTGTTCTCCCGGAAAAGGTGATGCACTTGTTTTGGGGAAAAGAAGATGCATGATAACTATATGAGCTAAAGCTGTCAAAAGTATTTACACTTCAATACTTTTTCAATAGCACATGTCTCAATGCATACAAAACAAACTAGTTATTAACATATAGTGTTACAAATATCTGGTTTCTCTAC
>JAJHUR010103372.1:0-13534 GCA_027495735.1 Lutjanus campechanus
CTTCTTGGATAAGAGGCGAAACGTCTTCAGAAAAAGGCTTTTTGAACAAGTCCAGTTGCTTTCGATTTAATCTTGCTTTGGCTGTTTGAATTTTGTTGTCGTGCTTTTATTTGTTGCTGAATTGTGAAGCACTTTGAGCTGTGCTCTGTGCATGAAAAGTGCTACATAAATAAAGTTCATTCATTCATTCATTCAAAATACAGACGTTGTCATCTTCAAAAGAGTGTCCTTTATCCTTCAAGTGTAGATGGACTGCTGAGTCCTGACCTGAGGAGGTGGCTCTCCTGTGTTGAGCCATGCGCTTATGTAGCGGTTGTTTTGTCTCCCCAATGTACAGGTCTGAGCACTCCTCACTACACTGAACAGCATACACTACATTCTCCCGCTGGTGTCTGGGTGTTTTGTCCTTGGGGTGTACAAGCTTTTGTCTCAGGGTGTTGCTTGGCTTGAAATGCACAGGAATGTGATGTTTGTTAAAAATCCTCCTGAGTTTTTCCGAAATGCCCACAACATAAGGCATAACAATGTTTCAAAAGGAAAAACATTTCAACACCTGAACTCCCAAACCAGTCAGTCAGAACTGAAGAAGCTTCTTGGATCAGAAACGTCTTCAAGAACTCTATCAAGTCCAGTTGCCTACGACAAACCTTGCTATAAATACCAGGACCTGGATGACTGAGAACCTTCACAGACATCAGCTTTGTTTCACTCTCTTTTTCTCCCCTGGTATTTTGTGCCCCCCTTGTAGTAGCGCTGTGTTTATTTAAAGTTTTAATGAAGCTGATGATGATGCAAAAGGATTTTGGTGAGTTTGTTGAGATCAATAAATCAGCTGTTTTTAGTTAAACCAAACGTCTCTTCCTCTTTACAAAAAAAATCTCTCTGACTGTATTGATCCTTTCCATCATGTTGTCAGACACTAACAAGAACAATCTGAGCCTGTCAGAGACAAAAACAAGCGTCAGCTGCCCTGCGCACTCCGCGGTGCGCTCTGGTGAAACGTCTCACAGTTAGTTTTGTGGTTTGTGGTGATTTAGAGACTCAGTTTGTAAAGTTTACAGCCTGTCATGATGTTGCATTTATCTGTGTGCAATGATGCAGATAAAAAAACAAGAACTGAAACTTATTTACCAACCACTCGTTTATCTTCTCTCATCAGTCAACAGACACAACATGTTGGTCACAATAAGTGTTCCTGTTTTATCCTGTAAACCTAAAACACACTGATGGACAAAGAAACGTGTGTGTGTGTGTGTGTCTCACCTGTCTGAACTGAGTTTCAGCATTTTCATCTTTGTTCTTGTCAGGATGCAAAGTGAGAGACAGACGACGATACGCCTTTTTTATCTCTGCTGCTGATGCATCCTGTCAGACAGAGAGACAGAGAGACAGACAGACAGACAGAGGGACGGACGGACAGAGAGACAGACAGACAGAGAGACAGACAGAGGGACAGAGGGACAGACAGACAGACAGACAGAGGGACAGACAGACAGACAGACAGACAGACAGACAGACAGACAGACAGACAGAGAGACAGACAGACAGACAGACAGACAGACAGACAGAGAGACAGACAGACAGACAGACAGACAGACAGACAGACAGAGGGACAGACAGAGAGACAGACAGAGGGACAGACAGACAGACAGACAGACAGACAGACAGAGAGACAGAGAGACAGAGACAGACAGAGACAGACAGTTAACTCTGTGCAGCAACATTATAAATAACAATATAATACATTTAAAGTTATAATGAAAAATATAAAATATAAAAAGAAAATGATGAACAAAATCCTAATTATTATGATAAATAATGTAGATTAATTCATTTCAGACCACGGTTATTCGTTTTAATAAATTAGTTCATTAATGTTCTAATTAAAAATGTGATTGGATGTGTGTGTGTTTAATATTTCATGTGGTTTATTGACCAATCAGAAGACAGAGTAAAACCTTTACTTGATTATGATTGTTACAAATAAAGATTTGAAAGATGACAACAATGACAGCAGGTCACATGACTGCGACATTGATCGTCACATCGGTTATTCTATTCATTATACACACACACACACTACAGTCTCTCATATGCCAAACAGCTGTTAGCATCTGCAAGCTCCTGAGCTAAGAGTTAACCTGAAGCTAACTGCCTGGGATCACTGCTCCTCATGCTAACTAGCTTAGCCGCTCCGTGTGTGTGCGTGGCACTCAGCTGTTCACGTTAGCATTAGCAACAGCTGGTTACCATGGAGACCAGTTCGCACGGACCTGCTCCACGGACAGGAAGTGGTAGAAGGTGGTCGGGATCTCCTCCACCAAGTCTAGCAGCTCCAGATCCGCGTCCCAGGCTCCCAGTGGAGGGATAGTCGAGACCAGCAGGGTCAGAGACACCAGCAGGGACCCGCAGGGACCGGGACCAGGACCGGGAGTGAGCCCCATCACAGCCAGATCAAGACCTGATCAATACCGGATCGATACCGGATCAGTGCCGGATCAGCACCACAGTGACGGGATCGATCAGACACAGCAGAAACGGTTCAGGTCCGTTAGCCAGCTCACAGACCTCAGCCTCGCCCCGGATATACTGACACACACATCCGGGTCACGCTATCAAAATAAAAGTCTGTGTGCGCGACAGAAAGACAGACTACAGTGACTCCTGCTGGAGGAGCGGAGAACTACAGACTGACAGAACAACAGACTGACAGAACTACAGACTGACAGAGAACTATAGACTGACAGAGAACAACAGACTGACAGAACAGACTGACAGAACAACAGACTGACAGAACTACAGACTGACAGAGAACTACAGACTGACAGAACTACAGACTGACAGAACTACAGACTGACAGAACAACAGACTGACAGAACTACAGACTGACAGAGAACAACAGACTGACAGAGAACTACAGACTGACAGAACAACAGACTGACAGAACTACAGACTGACAGAACAACAGACTGACAGAGAACAACAGACTGACAGAACAACAGACTGACAGAACAACAGACTGACAGAGAACAACAGACTGACAGAACAACAGACTGACAGAACTACAGACTGACAGAACAACAGACTGACAGAGAACTACAGACTGAGAGACACCACTGAATAAATAGAGAGAAAAAATAATAATAATAATAATAAATTATATATATATATATATATATATAATTTATTATTTTTTTAGGACGTCTGTGTGCTGAGATAAATATGTGGATTGATGTAAAACTATGTACAAACATTTGTTTTAAGCAACAATCATATTTAAATAATGTAAGTTATGTTTATCTGTCTGTTAGGATGGGATGTTAGACACCTAGAGGTAGCTAGATAACCAGATGTTATGCTTACATTGAAAGGTTAAAGGGCCTGGAAAGACACCCCTGTGTCTGGTGAATTTGGCCCCTGGTGATATTGAAAGGTTAAAGGTCCTGGGTAGGCTCCAGTGCGCCTGGGAGAAAGTGGTCCCTTTCATAGAAGATTTATTTTTTTATTGTCAGTTGTACCAAATGTGAGCAGCTGTATAGCTCCATATAAGCCGACGTAGCTTTAGTGTTCTTCGCTCTCTCCTTCTGATACTGCATGATGTCTGAAGAACCCGAGCTCGTATTAAACATTGATTTAGGGAAAACCAGTGTCTTGTCTTATTTTGGGAAATCCACAATAATTATCATCGTATCAATTAGTCAAAGACCATGATAAAAACATCTGTCTGTGGAATTATTATAAATGTAAGGGAAGTAAAATTATCAAATTAAATTATTCAAATTCCAACATTTAATCCAATCAACCTTAAAGGTTTTTATTAAGAGTTGTAAAGTTAAGAAAGTTCCAGAGACATAGTTTTTTACAGTGTCTTAATTTTACATATATAGTTAAAAAGTCATTTATCAATTATGTGACTTATCTGCTCATCTGAATAACAGAAGAACTACTGCGTGAGACGGGAAGACACTCCATAAATCTATTTGTAAACATTGGTTCAGTTTAGGCTCAAATTCTCAGAGCAGCGTGTTTCTTCATTTATCAGGGTGGTGATCCCCAAACCACTGATGATCAGAGCAGCTGCCACAGCTTCCACCCACCAGGTAACCATGGAGATGAAGAAAAGTCATCAGATAACCATGGAGATGAAGGACTGTTCAAACTAAACACACAATGATTATAATTTTTATATTGATTATAATAATATAATAACATTTAAATAACAAACATGGGGCCTTAGTTTTTATTTTACATCTTTTTTCTTTTCAACTAAACTTTATTGTCTGCAGATGTTTGGACGAATAGAGATATCAGTTCACTTTGGACCAATCAACCGCCTGGGTTTCTGGCATAACTTCACCTGCTTACCAGGTGCACTGAGAAGAGAAAGGACTCAGAAAGGTGAAAACTCCAGCAACACTTACACAGTTTGTTGAATAACTTTACTTTCCAATCAGCAGCCAGCACACCTGGTCACACCTGGATCTTACCTGGTCACACCTGGTGACACCTGGTCATGTTCAAATGTTACAGCTAACATCTGTCCTGTGATCGGCTGTTTGATCAGGTTGATTCACCTTTAATTTGAAGAATACAGATTGCCTTACACATAATAACCAGTTATTATCAATTACTAATTACTGATTGATTACATGACTGTACTATTTACTCAGCAGCAAAAGTAGTTATATAACTAATTACTCACATTGATTACTGAGCCATCAGTTGTATCAGAGCCACGTTAAGCTAATATCATCCCTGCTGGAGCCCAAATGATCTAAATTAATGCTGGAATAACATAATATAAAGTTAATGTAAACAAACATGAAGGTAAAGGTGGTGTCCTGATAGCCGTCAGTCTATGTGTGGAGCTTTAAACAACACAACACTGAAAATATACAACAGGGATTTACTGACCATCAAAAGTTAGCTTAGCATTAGCCTAAGTGAATGGGCTCAGCTCTACAGAAGCCCTGCCCTCAACCTCTAAAACCAGGTGAGTCCTGAGTGTAGCGCACCTGTGGCTAATGTTAGCAGGCTAGTAACATCCAACATGCGTACGTCTCTTTGTGTGGTCGAAGCTAACTCCCGGAACTTCAGAGGCTGCCCTACGTTAACTTCAGAAGATGCCCTACTACAACAACAGGAGACCTGAGTGTGTCGCTGGCAGAGGAGCTAAACTGCTTCTTTGCCCGCTTTGAAACATCACAGCAACACTCATCAACCCACCGCCCTGCCCCCTCCCCCACCCAGTCCCCGCACCCCCACACTCACTGTCAGCGAGCATGAGGTCAGATGGGTGCTCCTGGCAGTGAACCCCAAGAAGGCCGCCGGCCCAGATGGAGTTCCGGGTAAGGTGCTCAGAGCGTGTTCCCTCCAGCTCACCCCCATCTTCACCAGGATCTTCAACCTCTCCCTGGCCCAGGCAGTCATCCCGCCCTGTCTGAAATCCGCCACAATCATCCCGGTACCAAAGAAGACCCCCACCACCAGCCTAAATGACTACCGCCCTGTGGCCCTCACCCCGGTAATTATGAAGTGCTTTTAGAGATTGGTCCTCCAACACATCAAGGACTATCTCCCCTCAGACTTCGACCCCTACCAGTTTGCATATCGGGCAAACAGATCCACTGAAGACGCCATCGTCGGAGCCCTCCACTCAGCGCTGTCACACCTGGAGCAGCAGCAGAGCTACGTCCGTATGCTCTTTGTGGATTACAGTTCAGCCGTCCTCATCTCCTCTGACATCTCCTGGACTGAAAACACCACAGCAATTATCAAGAAGGTGCAGCAGCAGCTTCACCTCCTGAGAGTACTCAAGAAGTACAACCTGAACCTCTCCCTGCTGCTGACCTTCTACCGCTCGTCAATTGAGAGCTTACTGACCTACTGCATCACAGTGTGGTACGGCAGCTGCACCATGGCAGACAGGAAGAGGCTTCAGAGAGTCGTAAAGGCGGCACAGAAGATCATCGGCTGCCCTCTCCCCTCCCTGATGGACATCTACTCTTCCCGCTGCCTCACCAGAGCAAAAAACATCATTAAGGATATTTCCCACCCCTTTGACCTGCTGCCTTCAGGAAGGCGTTACAGGTGCATCAGATCCAAAACAAACAGATTCAAAAATAGTTTCTTTCCCAAAGCCATCACCACTCTGAACTCACATAGGTACTGATACCCCCCCCCCCAACCCCCCGGACTTCCTCAACCACATATTGTGCAATACTCCCTATTGGATATTATACAGTGTATATAATTTATTTTTATTTTTTATATATTATTGAAATTGTATTTTATTGTATTGTATTTTATTCGTATTTTATTGTATTCGATTTTTGCACTGTAGGAGCTGCTCTAAATTTAATTATACAAAGGTATAATGACAATAAAGGCATTCTATTCTATTCTAACTGAGCAGTAACCAATATGCTTCATTAGAGTATGTTGACCTGCCATGTCATCATGTGTTAGGTGTGATGTAGAACCTCCATCAATGATCAATAATCAACAATCAAACAGATGTTTTTATCAACTTTAATAACTGCTCACAGAACATAACAACGTTCACCTCTGGATCCAGAATCTGTCAGTTTGTTTCCTTTGTGCACCCTCGATACGGGTGAGTATACAGGTGTGTAAACAGATGTGTGTGTATACAAGTGTGTGTGTTTTCACGTGTGTGTACATGTATGCTGATATTTGTGACTGATGTTGGCGTCTGATGATGTCATCACCTGTGCCATCAGAGGGAGAAGTACCTGTAAATAACCAGTTTCCCTTGAAGTCAGTTCCCCTGTGTCCCATCAGGATCAAACTCCTGTTTTCTTCAACAGCTGATGCTGCAGGTTGGCATCCATGTGTGTTTTACAGATCATGTGACAGTCGGTCGTCTCCATCCAGAGCAGCTGTGATACTGAGGTGTTGGTCAGTTTGTTCATCAGGTTTCTGTTCTGTCCTCAAACAGAGGACAGTGGAAAAAATCACGTGAACATCACCTGAACGTTACAGAAAACATCACCTGAATGTCACTTGCAGGTGACATCACAGATCATGTGACACCATCTGTCAGTTGACAGTGGTCGAGTTGTAAAATCAGAAACATGAGTCAATTATTAAAATTAAACATTTTGTGATGGTGAAGATAATCAGCTGCTTGTTGATCCATGATCAATAATCAATACTGAAGAGTAGAAACAAACCTGTGAGGTGCACTGAGGAAACCAAAATACCTCAACGAATGTCTTTATTATGACATCATATGTTGGTGTTTATTCTACACTGAAGTTTTAACCTTAATTAATAATAATCAATATTCACATTATAGTGATTGACTGACAAACCACAGACAGCTGATCTGTCAGTTTATTCCAGTTCTAATCTCTGCTGTCAGACGCTTTGACCCCACCCCCTGTACCTGCTGTAAGGATGCACCTGTCATGGCTGCAGGACTATGAGGCGCCCCCCCCCCCCTCGTGGTGTCCGTACAGGTCTGCCAGCTTCCTAAACCGGGGCCCCCACTCTCTCAGGAACTCATAGTTCTGCTCAGACTCTAACGAGTTCAACGAGTTTAATGAGCTGAGCGACTCGGCAGCTGACCCGCTGCCCTCAAAGGCATAGGTCTGCAGAGAGTCGTAGGGGGGTGCCGTCAGGTCTAGGTCTGTGTCCTGCAGTCTGTCCCTGATGAACTCCTGGAACAGCCGGTTCCTGTCGTACCTGGACTCGGCTCCTGGCGGGTTCTGGTCCGGGTCTCGACGAGCGGTTTGGTTCAGGTGTCTCAGAGCGGACATGTCGAAGGCCTCGGTGTCTTCCTCACCTCCACCTTCATCATCATAACGAACGATGTTCTCACGAATGTCTCGCTCATCATCCATCAGCAAAGGTTCCCGTCTCCTGTGCCTGATAGCGACCGTTACCATGACAATACCTGAGGACACAGGAAGGGGTGGAGTCATTCTGACAGTGTGACAGCGCTACGAAGGCTAATTAAACAATCAGTGAAGTTAAACATCCTGGTTACTATGTTGATGGTGGGTGGTTGCAATGTTGATTTAGGGTGGTTGCTACGTTGACTGCAGATGGTTGGGTGGGTGGTTGCTAGGCTGTACATCGTGGTTGCCAGGCAGTGCTGTGTGTCTGTATGTTACTGTTTCTACTTAATGTTTCCTGAGTTTATTTTCAACTTAAGGTGAAAAGGGCAGGGTCATAATGTGTCAGGTCTTACCCAGCAGAGTGAGGACACAGGTGAGAGCCGCGGCGGTGGCGGTGGTGCTTAGACTGACCACCAGCAGCGGTGACACCCCCTGGCTGCAGGAGCGGCGGTTTCCGGCGACATCACAGGCGCAGACAATGATGGACAGCGTGTTGGTGCTGCTGAGAGACGGACTGCTGCCGTCTGAAATCACCACCGGCAGGAGGTGAACCAGCTGATCCCGCTGCAGGAAACCACCACGCCGTGTCAGGACAGATGCCGTGTTGTCTGAGGACAGATGGATGGACAGGATGAAACACCTGAGTGATGTCAGCAGAAGATAATCAGCTCTGAAAAGAACTACATATCAATTATAAAAATCAGGATATAGTAAACCATAGATTTTTAAGGTGGACTGAAGAGTTGCTGTTACTTTCATTGTGTCAATCCTTTATTTTATTTACAATAATGAACTTTTGAAGAGTTTTCTGATCGTGTTTGGTGAAGTATCACCTGTGTGCTGTCCCAACCTGTCATTCACATTTGTTTGATTTTTTTTAATAGTTTCTCATAGTTTAGTTTATGACTTATTAATTCATTTATAAAATGCTTGTTTTGTGAGCAGCAGCTACTGCGAGCATCTCATTATATGAGCCTGTTGTATTAAATAATAAATAAATTAACCTTGTAGCCAAAAGTTTGAGTACAGATACTTGTGTAAAAGTAGTAAAGTACTGATTCAACTTGTTTACTGCAGTCAAAGGCTCTGAAATGTCTTCAAATTATAAAAGTTTTCTATTTCTACTGACTCAGACAAAATCTCTTTAACTTAATTCGAATAGAAGAACATTTTATCTTATGCCTTTACATCATTTCTGTCTTGTTATGTCTTGTACTTTGCTTTCATCTTGTTATGTCTTTTACATTTTTTGTCTTAAGTCTTGTCATGTCATTTTTGTCCTTTGTGTTGTTGTCCTATTGTTACGTTATATTATTAAGCTTTTTTCATTGTTTATGTCTTGTTGACGTCATATGCCATCTCTCTGTTTTCTGTCTATTCAGTCATGATGGATGACGTTTGTTTTAGATTATATTAAATTATAAGTTGAAAAAGGAAGTTGTGCCTGTCTACATCCAGCAGACAAAAAGCAGCAACACGATCATCCCACTGACAGACAGTCATTACCTGTCAGGTTCCTGTTTTTGTAAATTTAGTAAAAGCTTAATTAATTGAACTCTTTGGCCACTTCAGGGCAGCAGAACGACCTGAAAACATCTTAAATCAAATGTGTCAAACTCAAGGCCTGCGGGCCAAATCCGGCCCACCATCTCATTTTATGTGGCCCACGAGAAGTTGCAAAAAGATATAATTTGCATCATACAAGCCTGAACTGCATAACAGAAGTATGGTGTCCATAGCTCCCTTACATTACTTACATTATTAATAATGTCCCAGAATGCATCCCTTTTACACAAATACTGAAGTCATTTAGTAGCTAGCAGCATCTCATTAGAACGCGCATATGTTTCATTTTTGGCATCAAGGAGCTGCCACTGTAAGTTTCCTCTGTGTTCTCTCTCCTCCTGTCTCTGTCTGCACCGCTCTTACTGGACGCCTGCTGCTGCGCTGACACAAAACAAGCGCTCCCTCCTCCCTCTGTGTCTCCTCGTCATTTCATCAGAACAGACTGCGATGAAAACAGTGACAGAAGTAACATTGTACCGCGTCGCACCACCAAACTTTCATAATGTGCAAATGTAGAACAAGTTTGGAGTTTTTTAAGAAAGCCGAGAAACTCTGCTGCAAATCATTTATGTAAAACGTGTCTGACAGCAGAGAACAGAGACACGAGTCTGACCCACAGAGACGTCATGTGACCCACTGAGACGTCATGTGACCCACTGAGACGTCATGTGACCCACTGAGACGTCATGTGACTGTGAGCATCACTGATCAAACACACTGATCAGAACCACAGAACTCTTCATGTGAAACAGAGCAGCTGATCATCTTACTGCAAAAATACTCAGATTTTAAACAGTTTTTGTTTTTGTCTGTTTGTTCACAGACACAACTTTGTCTGTTTAATTTTTTAATACAAAATTGTTGCACATGTGCTTGCTCATGGGGGAATTGTTTCAATTGTTGTAAATGTGATGTAAATATAAGTAATTATTGAGTGTGGTCTAGACCTGCTCTATATGTAAAGTGTCTTGAGACAACTTTGTTGTGAATTGGCGCTATATAAATAAAATTGACTTGACTTGATAATTGAAAGTCTACTGGCCATGATCTTTTTCCTAGATTTTTGCTATTAGAGCTTATTATAATTGTGATAAAAAAAATCAATATTAATCAAATGCAGAGGCAATTATGTGATATAGAGGCAATTATATTGTCTTACATTTAAAACTGGCCCTTTGAAGGCAAACCTAAGGCTGATGTGTCCCAAGATGAAATTGAGTTTGACACCCCTCGATCCTTCAGGATCAGCCTGTGACTCACTGTGATCTAAAAAAGTAATTTGTGTCTAAAAGGTTCAAACTGTTTTTGTTTTTTTTACACTCCTGACTCACTTTCATGATTTAAGGTGGACCTTCATCATGTTTTTAAGGTGGCCTGTACCTTGATTGTCTCTCAGGGTGAAGTTGAGGTTCCCAGCAGCCTCAGCGGTGAGAGAGAAGATGAAGTGATGTCCTGTCTCTGGTTCGTCACGATCCACAGCGCTCAGAGTCTCAATGATCTGAGAGGTCAAAGGTCAAACACATGACAGATGAGCTCAGCTGATACAAAGTCAAACTACAGATTATCCCAGCTGGTACAGGACGAGTATCAAATCACCTCCTTTTTTGTCCTGTTACATTTTTTACCTTATAATTTGGTCTTGTTACGTATTTTTCCCTTTTTTACAGCGCGTCATGATAACTGTGTTCAAATGTAGGGAGTAAAAGTAAAAAAATGTATGAAAAATGAATACTCGAGTAAAGTACAGATACCTGAAAACTCTACTTAAGTACAGTAATGAAGTATTAATACTTAGTTACTCCCCACCCCTCAATATCAGAGTCAGAGATGGCGACTCACTGAAAAGAGCTGAGCTCATAAAACTGTCATGTGACATCACACTGAGTCCAGTCATGTGACGTCATATTGGGATCAGATTAGTTGATGGAACATTTGGATTCAGATCAGAAACAGATTAAAACAGAGTCCAGATAAACATAAATAAGTGTCAGCTGATTGATGTGAGGGTCAAAGGTCACAGCGGCTCAGCGTGAACTGAATGCCACTCGTTCACATCCCTTTAACTTCAGGCAGCGAATCATTCAACAGATCGATGCCTGTGAGAGTTTACGTCATTTTAAAGACCGTTTTATATTTGTTGGTCTCTGTCTGATCACCAATAAATAAATAAATAAATACATACATTAATTCAAAAATGTCAACATACAGAGTGATAATAAGCACAATGACAGAGTTGAAACACATGATGTTTCTATATGTAATAATGACGAAAACAGGTCTAAACCATTTAACTTTAATGTTTCAGGGACGTCAGCCAATAAACTTTATTTTATTTTATTTTCATTTTGCATTTCAAGAATAAAGTTAAAATGTTGAGAAACAGATAAAATGATGAAAATGTTGAGAAAAAGGGTTTAAATTTCCAATTTATTCACCTCATTTCAACTCGTTTCCTCAACGTGAAATGCAAAATGAAGGAAAAAAAATCATCCTATTTTTATTTTATTTTTTTTTATGCATGGCCCTAATTCTCTTCTGTAGTTTGTGGTCCAATGAAAACGTCTCTGTATTTCTTACATTTGTTCTCACAGCAGATGAGAAAATTAATTTAAAAGTCCATTTAAAAGTGGAGGTGCTCAGCTGAATTATTCTCATTTATTTTGTCTTCACGGTCTGTAAAAGTATAATTCATGCACATTATATTTTCATACAAAAAATAAATGATTGATTTTGTAAAAAAAAAAAAAAAAGCTAAAAAATGTGAGTTATGAAGACGTGTGAAACAAACAGGTGGTGTTTACCTGTCCAGGTTCTGAGTTCTCACAGACGAAGGTTTCGTACTCGCCAGCGAAGCTCGGAGCGTTATCGTTGACATCCGTCACAGAGACCAGAACCACAGCTTTCCCCACCTGAGACGGGTCCACTGAACACACACACAAACCCCGCCCATCATATAAACCACATCTGACCGTTAGCTCATTATGGCTGAGGTTAGCAGAGTGACATCATGGAAGGTGTGTGTGCGTGTGTGAGGTGACGGGTGTTTGGGGGTGGAGGCAGGTTGTAGAAGGTGGACGTGGGCGGGGCTGCATTAGGTACCAATCTTTATAGAGCAGCAAAATGTTTCACAAAGGTTACTGGGTCGTCAGTTGTCAGAAAGGAATCCACGGTATCAAACGTACGTCTGTGTCCTGCCCCTGTTTTCACATGTTTGGACCTATTTTTCAACCAGTGATCAATCTGCCAATAATTTTTCTACTAATTGATAAGTTGTTTAGCTATTATTATCCCAAGTTTACAGACACTCTCATGAGCCACCATCAGCTGATTAGTAATTTCACCAGGAGGAGAGTTAGTGAAGTTTGGACTCACAGCTTTCTGTGGCGAGGACGGTGATGTTGTGCAGAGCAACAACCTCTCTGTCCAGAGGTCGCGCCGTTGTGATCACGCCTGAGCTGCTGTCAATATTAAAGTACCGCTCCACATCAGACCTGCGGTCTATAGAGTACCTGCACAGATATGGACACTGTTCAGACACCTGCTGACTGTATCAAAGGCTCTGTTCACATCTGGTATTAACACGTTCACATCTGGTGTTAACACGTTCACACCTGGTTCACACCTGGTATTAACACGTTCACATCTGGTATTAACACGTTCACATCTGGTATTAACACGTTCACACTTGGTTCACACCTGGTATTAACACGTTCACATCTGGTATTAACACGTTCACAACTGGTATCAACACGTTCACACCTGGTTCACACCTGGTATTAACACGTTCACATCTGGTATTAACACGTTCACACCTGGTATTAACACGTTCACACCTGGTTCACACCTGGTATTAACACGTTCACATCTGGTATTAACACGTTCACATCTGGTGTTAACACGTTCACACCTGGTTCACACCTGGTATTAACACGTTCACATCTGGTTCACACCTGATATTAACACCTGGTTCACACCTGATATTAACATGTTCACACCTGGTATTAACACCTGGTTCACACCTGATATTAACACGTTCACACCTGGTTCACACCTGATATTAACACCTGGTTCACACCTGATATTAACACGTTCACACCTGGTAC
>JAJHUR010103373.1:1020-13245 GCA_027495735.1 Lutjanus campechanus
AAAAAAAAGCACACTTGTATACCAAACTGGTAATTCCTATAAGGCTTCTGTACTGTAGTGCACTGTTTGTTATTTTTTCCACCTCATGACTTGAACAGAGAGTAACAGCAGCTGTGTGTTCACAGTGTGACCAACACAATCAGCAAGTCTCAATCAGTGCATTCCGCTCCTACAGTGCTGAGCAACCATACAGACTCCCATCAATGTGCAGACTGTCATCAGGCTTTTCTAAGCAGCCAGTAACAGCCGAAACACACTTCCATTCTCCCTGGTTTGCCAGGTTTATCAATGCAATTTTCACTTATTTTAAAAGCACAGGGTTTTTTTAATTTCCTGAAAAGCAATTATTTTGGACAGTGGCTTATGTTAAATACAGTAAATATAGCCTTATGTTTTGACCAATGTAGATTTGGACAAATAATTTTGCAAATTTGTTAACTAAGGCTAAAGATATACTAACTGTTTAAACACATTTGTGTCCACCTATGCATAGCGTACGCGTACACAATTCCAGATGGACACAGGATACGCAAGGCAGCCGTGATGTGCTGAGGTGCATATGCAAACGTGTAGTAAAAAGCAAGTATATCTCCGGCCTAAGGGTATTTTAACACCTGTAGTTTGGTTCACTTAGTCCGGACCAAAAGAAAATAACAAAACATTGCATTTTAGTTCTGGTCAAGTTCCTGTTCATTCTGACTTTTTACAAACAAACCAAGTACGTGAACAAGAACATGAAGTTTTACAAGCTGACAGGTAACTCATTGACTGGACAGTTAAGATGCATCATCAGTGCATCATTAGGCCCCATGAAGGGAAATCAAACTCCCAGGCGCTTATGCTAGGGCTACAACTAACAAGTATTTTCATTGTCGATTAATCTGTTAATTATTTTCTCGATTAATTATTAGAATATCCCTGTGACAGTCTTGTCACTTGAAAAATAGGTCTAAACATGTGGAGCGCACCGTTTTAGTGGCATCCAGCAATGAGCTTGTGGATTGCAAACATTTTGTCTCACTCTCCCCTTCCAAGCATGTAGGTGAACCTACAGTGGTAGCAAAACTCACAAAAGGCGGAATCTAGAGCCTGGGCTACTACAGAAACTAGGGTTACACAATTAATTGAAATTTTACAGAAATCGCAATATGTGTTTTTGCAAATTTCAAATCGCAGGAGGTGTGATATTTGTTAGAGGAAAAATGTGTGTCAGAAAACTTCATTCAGCCCTAGTAGAAACATAGTGGTGCAACATGGCAGCCTCCATGGAAGAAGACCTGCTCCTACTGTAGATATACAGTGCTCATTCTGAGGTCAGGAAAATACTTGCAGTTCTTATTTTCAGGTGATTACACACCAATGAAAACATACTAATGAATATTATAGTCCATTTCTACCACAACCTGCCAATAAATCCACATAAATCACACACAGTGGAACTTTAAAAGAAAAAGAAAGCTTAACTTACAGATGTTTTTCAAGATTTGGCTATGAACAGTAATTATTCTTAATGGTGAGCTAAATAATACAAACCAAAAAATCTATCTTGCTGTAGATCTATGCCACAGACACAATCAGAGCCGCATGCCACAATCAACCAGAATCGACCGATCAACACAACTGCGGCACCACTGAGGCTCAAAATCTGATCTTGAAGCATGCTGCCTCATACAAAAAACACACAACCTGGTCAAATAAAGGTTACAAAGGAAAAACTTGAAATGGGAACGACAGAGGCAGGCCTGAAGACGATGAAAGGCAGGAACAGGGGAGGAAATGTGGGTCACGCATAGTGGATGTGTGTCTGTGTGTGTGCATGTGTGTTGGAGCTGGCGATGACTCCTCACACAGATGACTACTAGCAGTGATGCTCTGTGACACAGAATGGAAGGAGGCCGACAGGTCATGTGATCACTGAGTGATGGCAGTCAGAGTTGAAGTTAGTGTGTAGCTCAGTGTGTGTGTGTGTGTGTGTGTGTGTGTGTCATGCTCTTGGTGCTGAACCAGACCACAGCTTCTCGTTTGCAGGCTTCCAAACCACAGTGACACGACATCAGGCGGTTTCCACGGTGACTGCAGCAGGCGGGACAAAAGAGCTCTGAGCCTTGTGTGTTTCTTGTGTGTCTTTGTGCGCACAGACAGTACGTGTGTGCAGATTTTCAACTATGTACAAAATAAGATATACAATTTGGTCAAAACAAGCTCACTCCTGCATATGATTCTGAGAAAGGAAGTGTACTTATTACTGATGATCAAATGTCTTGTTTTTTTTTATCATAACCCAAAGATTAAGTAAAGAAACCAGAAAATAATCACATATAAGAGGCTGAAATCAGAGAAATTTCCTTAAGAAAAACTCAAACCGATTATCGATTATCAAAATAGGTAGCAATTCATTTAATAATCCAGTAATAATAGATTAACCTTTGCAGCTCTGATGCAGTCATAATTGTGCACAAAAATTATGATGGGCCCTGCTGATGACACACACACTGACAGGCAGCAGGCGTACACTGCATGTTAAGTGGGATCAGAGTGTACATGAGGTGAGAGCCGCCATCACTGCAATACTTCTTACAACAACAGCATCTGCACAGTGTTAAGATAACATCTCCAGAAACATTCACAGAGTTAAAGTCTTCGGGTGTAAACATACAAAACTATGACATCAGTATATTATATCATACCACACCCTCTGACATCGCTCCCTTTGCTGTCCTCCCAGCTTGCTGTTACACACATTTATCCACATATGAATGCATGGACACACACTTGTGCACTTTCTGATGCACACACATGCAGGACAGTCTTGTTGAGTAATATGAAGGACTGAGTCACTCTCTGATTAAAAACAGATACAGGCTGAGGCTCCTCATTGGGTCAGAGGCAACACACTGTGTCACTCAACTCCACACAGAGGATCAGCACATAAATAAGTAACACTTGGCATTTAGAGGCGTCTGAGTTTGGTGTCAGATGACGGCGAAGATGATAATCCTGCATAAATAAATGAGCCAGCCCGTGTTAAAAACTAACTGAGTGAAGCTGCCATTTAGGAACCAAATAGCAGGCTGAAAAAAAAAAATCCTGCTCCATCTGGCAACCGCCGTCGCCCTGGAGACAATGTGGGACATTTTCTTTGTGCAAAAGCTCTTCAGCAAACTCACATCCTTCCTGCAAAACTAATGCCCCTCCTCCTCTTCACCACCCGAACCCCCAAAAACAAAAAAGAAAGGCTTTCCAGGAGAGGAAATGGCCTCAAAAAGAGAGACAGAGAGAGGGACACAGCAGTTAAACGTATGTCAGTTTTAGGTAGTAGGCTGTTTCAGATCTTTCTGAAATCAAAAAGTCACAGGCTGATGATTAATAACATGAGCTTTATTTCTTCTCACTTCTCATTTCTCCTCCACAGCCTACAGGTGTCTGTCTGCAAGAGCTCTCTGCTTTAGTCTGAGCCACCAAACAGACTCAATAGAGGGGGGGAAGCTGCCAATGTTCACACAGCGCAGGCCATCTACTTTCCAGTCACTCTGGCCAGTGTTACTGACTAAAGTATATCCAGGATTCAACTTCCACTGAACACAAACAGACCTTGGCTTGTTTAGTCATTCATATCCTGGTCCTTAAAGATACTGTAAAGCAACAATACATGTGTGTTCTGAGTTTGTCACACCACAGAAATGTGTTATTAACCGCCCAAACAAATTTGAATAATTAAAAAAATGCTAAGTATATGAAATTAGGTTTCATAATCATGAAAAAATGAACAGATTTCTGAACAGAGCATGGTGACTGAAGAGAACATGGCACAATCACTGACAAAAAGTAACATTTGCATTTTGGAATATAAAGCAGCTTATTTAACAGACTGCTCAGTCCAGACATGATGGGAAATGTTGGTGGACATCACAATATTTAAGTGCATACAAAACCTCGATTTGATGAACTTACTGCATTACGTTGTTACTCAACAATTCCTGTGGCCTTTTCGAATTAAAAGCCCTGCAGCATTTCAGTGGACAGTGCAAGTTCGTTATGAGGCGGTGAGAAACCTAATATTACACTACATAAAGAACTAAATACATTTCAGGTTTTGTATGTAGATGTTACGGCAATTCATGAAGTACTTTTCTAAGTTTGGGTCCTGGGAACACACCAAATTTCTCTTTTGGCTCTAGAGACTGAAAAGTTTGGGAACCCCTTCTTTACTGAATAAAATAATGTTGAACCCTGAGAACAAAATTCCAGGGAGGGTAGACTGCACACTGCAGAGAAAATAGAAAGAAGCTCAGAGAGCTTGGCCAGCGTGTTAGCAGACAGCACTGCCAGCAACAGTAGTTCACCAACCAGTCCTGTGAGGAGTCCCTATATGTCACCAAGCCCCAAGCACTACCTATTTTGAGGAGACATGCAGATACGGGTTGCAGTGCCAAATGCAAGTGGTTGACACTATGGTTTGGTGTATAGCAGTGTTAGCCTACAGGCAAACCAGTAAGGAGGCTGCATGTAACACAGTCACGGAATTTGTTTCGATGTGATCAGCTACCAGAGAGTGCAGAAAAAAACAACGCTGCAAAATATTTTTATGCTATTATCTCACATAGTTAACGGTCAGCATGAGGGGGAACCCCAGCAGCCTTATAGCACTACGACACTTTTGTATTACTGTATGAGCTCTATGAGCAGACTGGATTCAACAGTGAGGTAAATTCCTCTCTTTATATTTACGTTTACATTGTCTAAACTACATTTAAGAATATAACAGTAACCAGGGTTGGGAGGGTTACTTTAAAAATCTATTCCAATACAGTTACTAATTACCTTACTTTTGAATTACCTCAATATATAATATGGTGAAATTGTTTAGCTTAATATAGTGTTTTTAGGGCAGCAATTAACTATTATTTTCATCATCGATTAATCGGTCGATTATTTTCTCAATTAATCGATTAGTTGTTTGGTCCATGAAATGTCAGGAAATGGTGAAAAGGTTGATCAAAGCTCAAGATGATGTCCTCTAATGTCTTGTTTTGTCCACAATGCAAAAATCCTCAGTTTACTGTCAGAGAGGAGTAAAGGGACCAGAAAATAGTCATATTTAAGATGCTGAAATCAGAGAAGTTTGTCTGAAAAACGGAATTAAATGATTAATCATTTATCAAAATAGATGCAGATTAATTCAACAGTTAATTAATAATTGATTAATCATTGCATCTCTCTGTGTTTTTTGTTTGTTAGGTTTATTAGTTCGTCCAGCTGTTCCATCCTTTGTTGTGCGCAATTTATTGATTACTTGATTGATTTAAAGACAAAAAATGATGAAATTTCCACAGAGTGAAGCATTGTTTCACTAGAGGCCATGATAATGAATTAGCAGCTGTGTGTGCACTGTGCATGGTAGTATATCATTCTTTTATTTTAAAATTGTAATCCTACTAATAATCACAGTTTTTACTAAATTTATCTGCGATCTGATTACATCTTTTTTTTAATCTGAAATTGTAATGGAATACAAATACTTTTTTGTATCCAGATTTTGTAATCCCATAATCCGTTATTCTCCAGGCCTGACAGTAACGTAGTTATGAATCACTGGGGTTCACAAGCACAATAATCACACGTCATTCACCAAGAAGAAATGTATTTTGGAGGACAGCGATGAAGGAGCTGCATCTCTGAAAGTCATTAAAATAAGTCTTTTTCTGAAGTACATGTTGCCTAGAGACAAGTCTAAGAAGTCAATAAAAAGGTCAAGAAGAGGTCGGGAGGTCACCTTGTGTGAAGTGTGTATGTTTGCCAGCATGCAAAGAGAGTCCAGGGGCCAAAATGTAACACCGAAGCTGGTGTGACGTCTGAGAGTGACATAAATTGAGGGAAGTATCTAGCACTCACTGGTAGATGACAATCACATGATGACGCAGGCACATGGCCTGCATGCTGACATGGTGCTGTCACACATCAAGTTCAGTCTTGTGGCTCTAAAGGAGCTTTAAATGGACAAGGGGAGAAGGGAGGATGATATAATGGTGAGGGACTCGAGAACATTTTGCTGGTATATGAAATAACTGGCTGTGCGCAAACAGCTTGAAGATGTCAAGAAGATGTCTTTCAATCACACAAAAACACACTGAAACACAGGAAATATGGTCTTAATGCAAGCAGCTACTCAAGAAGAAGATGCAAACAAGACTTCCGTGTGCTGCCCCAGAATACTGCAACAGGAAACCTGATGGGATGTGGCCTAATGCTACTCAATCACAACTTATCTTCTGGCTCCCAGACCTTTGTCTCCACTCAGCAATACATTAACATCCCTTTAATCATTTCAACCAAACACTCTCCTTGCCTCCTTTATCACTTTTGCTATATTCCAGCGCCAGATTGTATTCGGTTGCAAACTAAGCTGAAAACTCTTTCTCTTACCACAGCATCAATCACCCACACACATGGCCCGGAAATTACATCTTGTTACTTGGGCAACCAATAGGCAAGAAACAGACGTGTGCATGTCTCATAGCCAAACAGGAACCAGACTGAGAGACAGTAAAACAATGGAGGCAGACAGCGTGGTTTGACTTTTTCTGACCTATTTGAATCCACAAAATAAATGCTTCATTATTTCTCCTCTACGCTAAAGGAGTCAAATGTGACACATACTGCATAATTAACCCCCTAAAAGCACTACATGCATGCTACCTGTGTTTGCTGGCAATATACTGGCAACATGAGCTTCACGTGTACTGTAGAATGTGCCTGTACAATGTCTTGAGAACATTTTTAAAAGCTGAACACGTGTCATTAGGGGCAAAATTGCCTCAGTCATCGTATTTGGTTTTAGTTTTATTCTTTGTGCACAAGAGACAAGTGAGTGATAAATGTGTTACAGTGCTCTTCATAAGGCAGAACAAGACATGCATTTAATCTCTCTCAATGCATATGGAACCTTGTGCTGCTGCAGCCTTTATGTAAATAATGACAGCATTCAGTTCAGACTTGTGCTGTGTTGAAAGGTTTACAGACATGTTACTGGGTCCAAACTTGTAAGATTGCAATCATTTTTTTTTTAAAGTAGTTGACTGAGGTGCTTTTTCAAACATTGGGAAGGCATGTAAAAGTGCTGTCACATTTACCTAACCAGGAGTATGTCTGAAAGTTGTTTTGATTTTATCAATACTGATTCCGATAGTGCCTATCAATACCAGTACTTAGTGATACACTTAAAATTCAAAAAATAAAGACATGACATGAAAAGATGTGAAAAGATTCAAGAGTCTTGTAACTGGGGAGAGGGGCAGTGGTCTTTTTCTGTCTGAAAATAGCTGAAAATATTAACCATAAGCAATACAAAATTGGTTAAGTTATATTCTGGTTGGCAGGACAGTTCACACCAAGTTCAAACTTGGCTACCTAGTGGACTTAGCTATTCACACGTTAATGTTTTATTTTTTTTTCACTTGCCTGGTTAGATAAGTCGGTCAGAAATCTACTTGCCAGATTCTTTTTTTTTTTTTTGGCTGCCATACAAATTGTTTTATTTATTAAAGACCAAAGTTAATCATCACATTTAAACAAGACTGTAAAAAGCATTACTTATTACTTTTTCTGCTCATTATTTTCTAGATTGATCAATTAATCAGTTGATCTGTAAAATGTAAAAGAAAAAAAGGGAGGGTGGGGGGTGGAAAAATGTTCACAGTGATGTCTGATGTCTGTAAATGTCTTCTTTTGTCACTCCAAAACCCAAAGATATTCAGTTTACTATGACAATATTATGATTTGATTATATGGTACTGTGATTTCCATATCTGAGAGGCTTATAACAGCATTTCTGACATTTCTGCATGAAAAATTACTTAAGCGATGAATTGATTATCAAATCGTTGGTTATTTTTCTGTCGACCAGTCGGCTGATTGTTGCAGCTCTAGTTTAATCTTTATGTCAGAAAATGAATACATTTTTCATAATAAACTTGGTGACAGCCCTGTGACATTCTGATATGTTTTCCTGTGTCATTTTCCCTCATCTAGCCACAAAGAACGGGTTGGACTTGGGTGTCTTCTACTGTCCATTGATAAAGCTGTGGCTGCTGCTTGACTGCTGTTGTCTATGGTTTTATTTAGGAACATAAATTAGAAGTGCTTAAGAATGATGCTACCTGTGTCCTAAATTAATAACACCAGAATTATTATTGTAATGATAATGAGTGTTACCTTGACTTGACGAGGTCAAGAGTTGCGTTTGAGGACGTAATGTTAAGTTAGATGCAGCAGCTGCTTTGCTAGTAGGTGTTACCCCCTCTACACACAACTGCTTTATTTCATATAGCTTCAGTTTCATTATATTTAATAAAGTAAGCTCACATTTTTAGCCCTGTCAGCCATGACTGCAACGTCAAACATCTGGTGCTGGCAGCTTTGCCATCATTACAGGGGACAGTTAGGAGTTTGAAAATGCCAGCTATGTTGGACCAAATTAGTGTTACATAATAACAACAGCAGCACCTCTTTGTCCAGGGGCTTCAATATTTTGATACTGACCAATCCAGAACCAGTACCACTTTAGTACCAGCTCTTGATATGCACCTCAGATGTGGATGTGACATTAAAACACTACATTGTACAATAAAAGTCAATGTAGCGTGAGAGCTGAATATGTTTATCACAAAATAAAAGTGAAACGAAAGTTGTACATTCGAAGACAGACCTACTAACAGCATGATATAATATTTTGGTCACATCTCCCAGTCTTAGCAGTTGACAACCAAGAGCGTTAACAAATCTAAAGCCCTGGGCTTCAACAGCAATCTTTCTAACCTTTAAACCACACAGACCTCTTTGTGGGGGGAGGGGAGAGCAGCAAAGATGTGCCATAAATACGGTACAGTGATAAGGACATCAAACCAGGTCTGGACCAATAACTATCCTTTAATCTGCATATTCAAACCAATCACAGGCTACACATAAGATTAGAGGGAGCACAGCGGGGGTCTGGGAGGCAGATTTCCTTTTTTACCCTTTTTTCTGAAAGACAGATTTGCCCAGGAGGCCATCTTAATAAAGATGAGGCTTAATCTTCTACCACCAGCCACTGTGTTTATGATGCATTTATTTAGCCATCATAGAGAAAATTTCCAGAAAATGACCCAAAATTTGCACCAGCCACCGGCTAAATGTTGGTGAAATGTGCAAGCTGCTGATAGACTTGCTTCACTCAAACATACACTAGCTGGTGGGCCCGGGGACACAAATGTTGCACCCTTTCCCAAAGCTAAAAGAAATAGTGAGCCAGAGTGAGAACAGAACTTATACGTTCTCACTTAAATCCCACTGACATCTGTAACTACAGTAAGTGGAATTTATTGTAACTGACCCTTTATTGACAATTTGACAATGTTTTCATATGTTTAAAGGACAGTATCTTTTTTTTAAAAAGGTTTTACCTCTAAGATTTTGAGTTAGGGTGCACAAAACATTTTTAATTAAATTATTTGTTGATGGATTTTATAATAAACAAAAATTGAGGAAAATAAAAAATATTATCTCTATTTAATAAGGGTAACAGGCAAAAAGGGTAAGAATATTACTTTTGTAAGTAGGATAATATGGCACAAACAGGGTGTTGCAGTGATGTAGTTACCACAGCAGCCTCACACAACCACAGCTACTAATCCCTACAACCCCCTATCTTCAAATCCAAACTGCTCCGGACACGCTGGAATCACCCCTCGGGGATTTGAACGATTGCTCCCTGGTGCACCGACAGGCTGGCTGAGAGCAACACTGACTCAGCCTTTGTCCTGAGAGGGGACAGAGAAATTCTTGGAATTCCAGGGAAACCATCAAAGCACCAAGGAGGAGGGCATCCCTAACACCCCCTCACGCAGACATACACACACTCAAACATACACACAGTTTCAATGTGCTGATCCTGTGGATACATGTACTCTGTGGCTGTAAAGAGCAAAAAAAAACAAAAAAACTGGGCACCTTTGTTGAAGACCACCTCAAGAACAGCAAATGTGATTTTAATGCAATAAATCTTTAAATGCGCTACTTGATCTCTCAATCTAAATCTAGGGCACAAGACCAAGCCCTCTGTTGCCCCCTGAGGTGCAGATCACATTTACTTCGCAACAGACACACGCACAGTCACAAAAAGTTGTCCCACACAGCAGCTTTGGATTACAATTTGACTATACAGTGTATGACAGAGGAACACGTGTCTGCTGACAGAAGTGGTCAACAGGCCCTGCTGTGTGTACAGCATGTGTATGTATCGGCATCCCCACCCCCAGCACGCACACGCACGCACACATGCACACACACACACACACACACACACACTCTGGTCTGTATCTGTGTAGTAGGAATGAGGGAATGAGGGCAGCGTTGGGGCCCTGGGGCCACCGTGTTCCTCATGAATAACAAGTATTCAGCACAGCAGACAGGCTGCTGTAATGCAGACACACACACACTCACACACACACAGGACAGAGGCAACATCACAACAGTGATACGATGGAGGTTTCTCTCTGGCCACAGCACCGTGACAGCTGTCTGTGAAGGCTGCAAATATGTTTCCCGTTAATTTAATTGCACAATTAAGATGTCATTTTTTTGTTTTACTGCCATGATAGAAATTGTTAATTTTAACAGCAACTTTTAATTTAGTTTTAGTCATATTTTAGTCACCTGAATTGTTTAAGTTTTGGTCTAGTTTTAGTCAACTAAATTTACATTAGATTTAGTCAACTACAATCTAAATCCACTAGAACATTACTCACTTTTTGCCTGCAGCATTACGTTCATCATTTTATCGAAATCGCAACATGGTTGAGGCAGTATGTGCGATATTTGTTAAAGGTGAAATGTGTGTCAAAGTACTACTTTAAATTAAATACTGTGGTGCTGCAGAGGTCCTGTCGACACATCATTCTCTAGACTTCAGAAAACACATTTGTTTAGTACAGATTCCTGAAAAAAATAACACACCATAATCATATTAATGTGTATTTCAATGAAAATGAGAATAATTATGTAAAACTTATCCTTTCCTCTAATATCACAAATCATATCACAATTGCAATATCAGTCAAAATAACTGCAATGAGATATTTCTTCAAAATCCTTCAGCCCTAACTTTTGTGCTAAATTTACAGAGCCACTGAAGTTTAGAAGTGTCATGTAACTAGTGTTGGCAGCCCTATGCGACTAAGCTATTAGACGTTTTAAAAGGGTCCAACACGTGACCCTTAAAAAAACTGTAGCTTAATACAATATCACTGATGATATGGCATTAAGAGCAAGCTGAGCATGTCAGTTGAAAATAGTCACTGAAAAAGTTGTTATCACAGGGCTTTGCAGAGTGTGTGGAGAGAAACAGGTGAAGCTGAGGGACGGAGTCGCCGTTCACCCAGACAGCTGCCGAGCTCCAGGGAGCTCTGGAGGAGAGAGCCAGTGAGAGAGCCGGAGCTTCTGGATGAAAAAAAAAATCCCTCGAGTCAGATCAGATTCTACTTTTATCCAATGTGCTTTACTTCATGAACGCACGGAGACATACAGAGACGAGAGGGAAAATAAAGAGAGACCGGAGGAAAATAACAGAAAGAACCGCAGTGTCTGAGTGGGAGGTTCAATCAGAGGCTGAACTGAGCCATTTGCATATTTTCCCCATGATGCATTGCTGAGAGTTTGCTAGTTTTTGTTCCAAAATGCAAATGTTACATTTTGTTGGTGTTCTTATGTACAGTTGTCAGTTTCTGCTGGTATTTACAATGTGTTCGTTCACAAAATGGTAGTTCAAAATTTTTGTGCTGGTTTAGAGAAAAGTGTCAGTAGATTTCATCTACTTTTTATTTAGTTATCGTCTTGTCTTCAGTGAAAAAATGCTGTTGACGATGACCTTGATGAAAATGATCAATGTCAATGAAATTAACTCTAATAGTGGGGTTGTCTACCTACTTTTATGAGCTGCTGACACTAAAATTATACAACTTTATGCCAGTGGAGAGTTTTGGTGTCCTGCTGTGGTCTAAATACTGGCTTAATTATGGAAAAAACTTGTTTTTGGTGCAGAACTGCTCAAATTTAAAGCTACTGCTATATCAGCAAAAAATACTGCCACTGCTACTTTCCCCAAAAATATGACAGCATCATGACCACTAGTCACCAACTAGTCAGTAGATGACAGGCCCGCACCATAACCTGCAGCCCACAGGGGGGGGG
>JAJHUR010103374.1:3204-18278 GCA_027495735.1 Lutjanus campechanus
TTTTTTTTTTTTTGGCCATTTTATTGCCTTTATTTGATAGGACAGCCAGAAAGCAGACAGTAAACAGGGCAGAAAGAGAGGGGATGACACGCAGCAAAGGGCCGCAGGCAGGAGTCGAACCAGCGGCCGGTGCAGAGAACTAACAGCCTCCATACATGGGTTGGATGCTCTACCAACTGAGCTAAACGTCCGCCCCACCAATGGTAACTTTAAGCTAACGTTAAGGATAATGGTAGCTTGAAATTCTTAGTAACTTTTTAAATGGTGGGTCTGATTTCAGACAGAGGTAGACAAGAGCAAGTTTGTTCTGTCTAGCTGGTGATTATTGATTATGTCTCGTAAAATACTATCTGTTTCACTTATTTTATCACTTCTGGCTAGCTGAAATATAAGTTATATGATAGCAGTATAATTTTCCCTACTCAAATTTCTTGGTAATTAGTAGTAAAATAACATCCATTTCTGACAGATTTTATCACCTGTGGCAAACAAACTATTTCTAATTCTTGATAAGTTTTTAAATAGTAGGTCCTTGATTTCAGACAGCAGAAGACTAAAGCAAGTTTGTCCTTTGTAGCTGGGGATGATTGATTTTGTCAAGGGAAACATCCGTTTCTGACAGAACTGTATCACCTGTAGCTAGCTAACTATTTAAGCTAATGATAATTATAACAGAAGCAGTTTTCCCGCTCAAATTTCTTGGCAATTTTTAACAGCAGAATCTTGATTTCAGACAGAAATTTCAGGCAGACAAAAGCAAGTTTGTTCTTTCTAGCCCTTGACTATTGATTTTATTTACCAAAATAACATCTGTATCTAGCAGTTTCCATCACTGGTAGCTAGCGAGCTATTTTAACTAATGTTACTCCCATTAGTTGGTTATAGTGTTTGATTACAAAGGAAAAGCGTTTTGGAATATTTTCAAAGGGGTCTTAAATATGAACTTGATGGCTACATACATTCATATCGTATGAACAGCATGAAGCTAAAGCTAACAGATCTCATTCAACACAACAGCATCCTCACCAGCTGATCACCCATGTAGAAGATATGGAGATAAAGATACAGCTTTGTTCTTGTATTGCATTGCATTGTAGACTGATTCATAATTATAATGAGAAAAAAATGTAAGATCACACTGTTGTTTAATTCTAACATAACCCTTTTAACACTTTTTTATGCATAAGAGATGATAATTGAGTAACATAGTTATCACACTGCTCTTAATAAGATCAAGACATTCATTCAACCTCTTTCTGTGTGTATATAACCTTTTGTTGCTGCAGTCTTTACATAAATGTGAGGTCATTTAATTCAGATTTGTGTTTCAGAACTCTTATAGCTCTGACATTTGTGTAACAATGTACATGTTTGAATGGGGCTTACAATAGAAAGACTAAAGCGTGATTAGTTCGCTGACAACTTCTTTAAGCTTTAGTGAGTTTTACTTGTATGTATTAATAGAGATTAAAGCCCTGTTTCCGAGGTAGAAACTTTCCCAAGGGACTAGGAACCTTTGGAGGATCTAGGGTTTAAATTAAGTTCTGGAGACATATTTTACCCCACAAAAAGTGCCTAATCAGGGGTTACAGAACTTGGCATGATTTTATTTCAGCCAGCATTTTTAAAATTATGCAGCTGCAGACCAGTTTGTTTTTCGCTCATTGAGCTTCAACACATCCACATGGAGTTAAAGAGGAAAGCATACAACAAATGGATGAAGTCCAGGCCTCATTGAGCTTTTACACTGAATAATAACACAAATAATGACGCCTGTCCATCACTTTACATGGTGTTGTCATTGTTGTATAGTCGCACGCAAAAATGACATGTTGAGCCGTCGCTTTTTCGAAACTTCAGCAGACTAATTTGCCTAATTTTTGCGAGTCTTTAGACCTCGGTGGCAACGCAAACAACAACGGGCTGAATTAACTTTTTAGTTCCTTGAAAAAAAGTTCCTGGGACTAACAGTTCTGGATACTTTGGGTGGAAACGTGCTTTATGCTTGACCATTAGCAGAGACACAGAATTGAAAAAAAAAAACAAATATTAAAATAAAAATTGCAAATCCAAAATCTGAAATTCAAAAACCATATAAAAAGGTACCCACAACAGGGTAGCACATTAATAGAAATAGCTGCCCAAAATCCCAAGCAGGCATAAATAAACTCAGCAACCAACAGGGACTGTCAAAAAGACAATGGAAAACAGGTATACACTGGTAAAATTAAGAATAAACTCTAAAATAATCACAAAAAACAGTAAGCTTCAGCAACACAAATATGAATTGTGCTCTGACTTAAAAAGAGAAATAAAATCTCTGTACATCAAAGCACAAATACAGTAAGATATCAGTTAAAAGTGGACCAAAAATTCAGATAAAAGAATGCAGACGTTGCAGAGGAAGGAGGACTTTGAATAGTGAGGAGGGAGAGAAAAAGGGAGGAGTAGAGCAGATGGAAAGGAGTTGCCTGGGTGATTCTTGCCTTGTGAAGTGTGATGGGGAGACGATGAGGCAAATACAGAGAGAAAGATGAAATAAATGGAGGGAGGGAGGAGAGGGGAGGAGGAGGGTGGGAACGGTGTGAACAACAACAAACAAAACAGACGAGCTGAAGCAGACAGATGGGACGGAGCAAAAATGACAGACGACGTGCGAATAGACGCAGACGTGGACACAAACACTAACAAATGTAAGGACACATGTGGACGCACAGAGACACGTACACAACGCATGGGTGCACACACAGACGGAAACACAGACATACAGTAAAGTAGCTGCACACACACAGGAATTTTTGTGAGATGCTGCCAGTTGCCCAGATGGTGTATTAGTAGTTGTAGTGGCAGCTTCAACACAGGCACTATTAATAGAAGGAAGTTAGTCTGTCCAAAGCCAGAACCAGGCTGCACGCCGGAGCTACAAGCCCCCAACTGTTACTTCTGAGCGGAGCAGAGGAGATCGACAGGGTTAAATGAGATTAGAGCAAGATAGAAGTCAGCAGCCCCTAAACACAAATCTGCACTCTGGATTCCTTCAACATTTGAGAGACAAAATAAACAGATTTATTTATTAAATGTTTGAAGAAGCAAAGCTACAGCTGTACAAATGCAGCTAATACTCCTAATGATGTCAATAACGTGACAGTAATACCTCACAAAGACAGTCCATGTGTTCTCAGCCAGAGAAATTACTTTCAGAGTCAATTTGGAGGATTTTACTAGAGACCTTTTCTACATTTGTGATTAGTGATCTAGCTCTGTATGGAAATACTGTTTTGATCAAGTCATACACATGAGTTTGAACAGCATGCTGGTGAGAAACAGCTGGCTGATTAATCCTGGCAAATTTCCAGTAATGCTGATTGATGGGTGGCTTCGCTGTGAAAAATATGCTCGGCTACTCAGACAAAAATGTTGTATCAGTGATTATGTATACCAGTGGAAACGGGTAACTTTGGGGTGAACTGATGCCACTTTTCAGAGATTTCAAGATAAAAGAAACCTGAAGGAACACTTTTCAACCCTGTACTCAATTGAATACGGTGCAAAGACAAAATATTTGATGTTCAAAATGATAAACTTCATTGTTGTTCTTGCAGATGCAGGTTTTGGAGCAACATATGCTGCGATCCAGGCAACGTTTCAAGCACCTCAAGTCGTTTATCAAACAGGAATGGGAAAGAAATTCACTTTTTAAAACTTCAACAATTAGTGTCCTCAGTTCACAAACACTTACTGAGTGTTGTTAAAAAAAAAGTTAATGTAACACAGTGGTAAACATGAACCTGCCCCAACTATTTTGGAACATGTTGCAGGCATCAAGATCAGAATGAGAGTATATTTACAAGAAATGATAAATTCAACTAAATATAGATTGAAACGTTTTTGCAAATCATTGCATCCGGTTTTTATGTACGTTTTATACAAACAATTGGGGCTGTATTGGTAAATTAAACTCACAGACACATATGCCTACATCAGAAATTAAAGCTTGGGATAGGGACAAGAATTAGACCCGGATACAATACAAGATAATGTTACTGGTGCTGCCAAAAAGCAGACATTAAATGGGATTGTTACCTGACCCTTATTGTTCATTCCGCTCCTATGGAACAGTTGGGTCTTTCATACATGTTTTATTGGAGTGTCCAGGGGTTTCTGAGTTTTGGGGTAAGGTTATTAGTGCCCTTGTTGATTAACGGGGTACAATTACCACTGGACCTTGCTGTACATCTTCTAAAAGATGATTCCCAACTCTCCCTTACAGAAAAAGCACATAAAGTCTCCATGGCAGACTTAACTGCAGCCAAAGAGATTGTAGTCCAGTGCCGGAGTCCTCTTTGTGATATTTCGTGACTCACTGGCTTCTGACCTTTTTGGATATTTTTTTACTCGGAATCATCATCAGCAAGAGTAAATGATGCACGATCAAACACAATTTTAATGTGGACAAATATGACATCCAACTTGAAAGACCTTTTGTCAAAATAAGGATGATTCGTCTGTGTAGGTATTACTATTCTGTTGGTCGGTGTAGGGGAGAGGGGATGGGGTTAGTCAAGTTAAACATTCAAAATGTATTTTGCAACCTGCTGTACAGTGTGGAAGTTGTTGGTGTTGCAATGAAAAATTAGTGATGAAAAACTTACTTACTAACTAACTAACTGTTATTGGCAAAAACATCCCATGAAAAGATCAAAACCAAATCCCCTGTCCAGTAGTGCATCTCTTAACACTTTCCAACAATTCTAGCCTGCACAGTGGCACTCATCCTCAGGCCCGTTTGGTCTTTCTGAAGATGTAAGTCTATTGAAAGGCTAAATAATTTTCAGTGTAGTTTTTATCTAAATTTACTTGAAGAAGAAGAAATGGCTTATCTGTTGGCCGCTATTTTCCAGACATGGGACCAAGTAACTATTTTGCAAAGTCACAAGTCCTAAACAAGTGATGGCCTAACACCGTATTTCCAACCTCAATTCAAAAAGAGTTGGGACATTGTGTAAAATGTAAATGAAACCAGAATGCAGTGATTTGCAAATTTTTTTGACCTATATTCAATTGAATACAGTACAAAGACAAGATATTTAATGTTCAAAATTATTAATTTAATTGTTTTTTTGTAAATATACACTCATTCTGAATTTGATGGCTGCAACATGTTTCAAAAAAAGTTGGGACAGGAGCATGTTTACCACTGTGATACATCACCTTTTCTTTTAACAATACTCAAGTCAGTGTTTGGGAACTGAGGACACTAATTATTGAAGTTTTTAAAGTGAAATTCTGTCTCATTTGCTCAGCAGTTCAGGGTCTCTGTTGTTTTATCTGTTGTTGTATTTTGTGCTTCATAATGCACCACACATTTTCAATAGGAGACAGGTCTGGACTGCAGGCAGGTCAGTCTAGTATCTGAACTCTTTTACTATGAAGCCACACTGTTGTAACACCTGCAGAATGTGTCTTGACATTGTCTTGCTATTATAAGCAGGGACGTCTCTGAAAATAACATTCAGATGGCAGCATATGTTGCTCCAAATCCTGTATGTACCTTTCAGCATTAATGGGGCCTTCACAGATGTGACTTATTTGGAATTGAGGTTGTACAAAGTTACTTAGTTGGTAAGCAACAATAGCGAAAATAATTACCTGACTAACTATGTTATTAGTTTTGACTTACTGTTCTTTGTGCAAAGTCACATGAAGTTGGAAGTGTTTTCAGGTCAAAAGGCTCAAATCCAAGTGAAGTTACAAGTCTACGTTGTGTTTTGTTTTGTTTTTTTGTATTTAGATTTTGTCAGGTCTGAAGTTATCAAATTTGTGACTTGAGTTCACACCTCTGCTATTTTCAGCTGTGGATTAATACATGTTGGGTGTGCGAGTGAGTATTGACAGCAGCATGTATGGTGTATGTGGGATCAAATCTAAAAATAACAACCAGAGTGCCCACGTTCATCATGATGAGGGAACATGTCACCCACGGCAACAGTGTGTCTCACTGACGTGCTTTTAATAATTTTTTGGACAACAACAGAGGTCTATGACACAGAGAGGCTATATCAGGCTTTGGATACAAAAACAATACTTGTTAGTATAATCTGTTCATTGTTGGTTTTGGTCTTTTCATAAGATTTAGAGACAATAAAGAGAAAATCTAGTATAAACCGACTTCTCCTTTGAGTTAATTAAAAATAAATCTGAAAATGTCAAAGTCTAACAGTGTAACTTCCTCTGAGCTCTTGCAGTTTAGACCTGCACCTCTTTCTGAACTTCTGTCTCCCTTTATGATGAAAATAGTCTTTAGATGACCTCTGCAGGGAGTCGCTCTTATCTGCTGTGCCTTCTCTGGTGCTGTCGATAACTCGCCGTGCCTTAAAATTATATGCTTTGCAGGAGCGTCTTGGGACCCGAAAGGGTTGAGAAGCAGTGAGATTGATTGTGTCAGTCGCTGAGAGGTTAAAAGAAAGTAAGCTAATAAGAGGGCTCAGAGCCAAAGTCTCAGACCTGCAACACTTAAGAGCCATCAGTCTAAAGCTGTTACCATAACAGGCGGGAAACCACAACAAGAGAAGCTGAAGTAGCTGGAGCGAGAGTTCCTACACATCGTCTCTTCCACTGAAGACTTCTAGACTTTGCATTTTCACTGGATTGGAAGATTATGTTCGGCGATTGAGCAAACAAATAAATTAAATGAGAGCAGATCTACAAAATTAAAAAAAACTTAACAGTTCTATTCAACTGATTTCCTATAGGTTCATCATCTGGCGAACATTTGTTCAGTTGCTCATATTTGTATAATTTGTGGGCATGTGTAGGAACCCTTCAAGGAAAGACGAGTTACTAAGGAAAATCGGTACTGGGATCAGTTAACTTGTCTATGTTGAAAGGACAACCAAATTTTGAAGATTCTGAAGGACCTGTAAAAGTGAAATATAGTCACATTTTAAGTTAGCTAATGTGAGCAAAACACTAGATAACGAGATATAAGACTAGCTAACTATATATTATAATTAGCTAGCTAATGGTTGATATATATTAGCTATCATATGGCTAACATTAGCTATCAGATGTAACTACCTAATGATTAATGTAGATTAGCTAGTTCATTACTTACTGATTTGCTAACATTAGCAAACAGTTTTAACTCACTAGCTAAGCACTGTAGATTAGCTAACTTATTAGCTATCATTTTGCTTACATTAGCCATCAGATGTAACTTGCTAACAACTGATGTAGTTTAGTTAGCTCATTACTGACTGTTTTGCTATCATTAGATATCACATCAAATACTGTATCACATCACATAACTTGCTAGCTAATGACTGATGTAGATTATCTAGCTCATCAGCTTTTAAAATTAGCTATTATGCGTAACTAGCTAATGATTGATGTAGATTAGCCAGCTCCTTACCCAGCATTTTTCTGACATGAGCTATCACATGTAACTAGATAACTGATGTAGATTAGCTCATTAGCTATCATTTTGCTAATATTAGCTATCAGATCTAACTAGATAGTTTAAGACTGATGTACATTAGCTAGGTAGCTAGCATTTTACTAACCTTAGCTCACTTAAGATGTGACTATATAAAGATCTGTTGTTTTTATAGGTTCCCCAGCAACATCTTTTAACCATCCAAAACATTTTGTTTTATTTTCAGCATAGATCTAGCACATAGCATGTCTGGGTGCAATTTGGGTTCAATGGTTGCTTATTTAGTCCAGATTATCTTCTGGTAGAGGAATACTGAAGATCTGAATCCGAGTTTTCAAGAACTTTATATAGAAAAATCTTGTTTTTCTTTCTCAAGTTCCTTGAATATCCTACTGAAGTTAAAGTTAACTGATCCCTCCATCGCTGGGTTATAAATTTGTGTTACAGAGTTACTGTTATTACAGTAAGAAGTCAAACAACAGGCTGTACTAAAAAAGCTACACACACCCACCCAGTGGCAGGAACAACCACAAGTTTCTGGAACTAGTCAGAGGGTTAGTAAAATGCTACGCTTGTGCTGCCAGCAAAGCCAAAGGTTTTAGTTTTCAGTCTGGCTCCGTCTGGACAGTCAGACGGAGCGGGCTTTACCGGCTGCAGGTTGTGGGCCGTTGTTACTGGGCGTGGCCTTATTCCCAAACACAGCATCGAAATCTACAGTCATGGCTGGGGCGGGCTGCTGCAGAGGCTGGCTCTCCATTCCTGAAGGATGCAGTTAAACATGACCCATTAAAACCCTGTTCGGATATTTAAACTGTTGGACTAGTTTTATTTGACACAGTTTTTTAAAGAACTGTAGATATATACATCAGATCGTGATTTAGCTTGAAGGGAATTCATGGCTTTGCTCCAGTAAAGATTCCACCACCTTCCGCTAAACTAATCCCATTAGATTAGGAACACGGACATTACAGTCTCCAGTGTACTGCCATTGTTGTTGCTTAGTAACTTGGGATTCTGTGCAGGCTGTCGGGAATGTCAGGCTTTCAGAGGGGAGTTAAGCCTGTGCACGAGGAAATCCACTGATGCCCCTTTTGTTTCTTTTTGTCTTCATCCACATCCCTGTTGGGGATTAGGGCTCGAAGCCTCAGAGAGGCGTTGTCATTGTGGAGTCCACGAAACAAGAATACATACGACAAAATTCATACTACAAACAGTACACCACAATGTCTATTAATAAACATGATGTGACTGTTATAACTAACGTTTCAGGAAACATAACGGTGAGTCATAAAGATGATCTAGAGTTGATAGAAATTAAACATGGCAGATATAAGAATCTGTCATTGTAAGAACCATATTCTAGCATCTCACCCTTCAGGTACATGTAAATTGCTCTTAAACTTATTATTGTGGATTTAGACATGGCACAGACTTAAGCTCTGTTCAGACTGTAGGAAAATCAGATTTGTTCCTCAAATCAGATAGTCAAGACAGACTGTCCACACTGGTATTTGCAAGTGATCAGATCAGATTCATGTGTCAAGACATCACTGACATAGCTGCTTGGGTTGCTATGCTAATGACGTTGGCATCAGTAACAGCTTTCCAATATCTCTTGATGAACTGTCTTATTCCGGTATGTTCCTTCCAGCTTTGTCTGCAAAGAAGCCTCCCTCCAAAGTGCCAGCAGACAATTCATTTCACCGTCAGTCCACAGACTCTGTCATATCGCTCTGCTAGTAGCAGCGTGGATTCTGCTCAACTCGCTTTAATGCACTCCTGTCATTCTAGATTTGATGTTGTCATTGTGTGTCATGTTTCAAATAGTGGAAAGGACACTTTAAAATCCAATCTTACTAATCTACTTAACATAATTCAAACATGTCTCTCACCAAAACAGCCATAACAACGTGTTAATTAGTGAGGTTTAGACATGCTGGTAGGTGAATTCTGTTCAGACAGAACAAGGCTAGCTATTTCTCCCTGTTTCCAGTCTTCGTGCTAAGCTAGGCTAACCATCTGTTGGCTGTAGCTTCATATTTAACAGACAGATACAAGTCTCAAATAAATCTTCTCATCTAACTCTTTCCATCGTTTGTAGCCTTGGACGCTGGCTGAAGTAAGTATCCTTTGTGTTATTTTTGAGAAAAGCGCAGGGGATAGTAATCTCAGCTCCTGTCTCAGAGCCACTGATCGCGTAAGGGGGCTGATATTTGAGCTAAGAAGTAGCTCTGACTCTGAAGTCTGGCCAAACTCTTTATAAATGGCTTCAGCTTAATCCTCTGTCATAAATCCTGTAATACTCTGCGCTAACAGTGCTTCCAGATGCATCTCTGTGCTACTTTTTGATTTGAGCGAGCTGATTTGGAGCTAGAAATGTCAACTTTTTTTCTGAAATAGTGGGAGGGTGTAGTGTACAGCAGTGCTAATATGTGAAAGTCAGTGTTGTTGCTCAGCATTTCTGCTGCAGCAACTGACAAACAAGAAACGGAGGAGATTGTTGAATCTCAGCTGACATTTCCTCCGACTGGTTTATTATCGAGCTGCTCAGAGTGTGCAAACACATGGTTGCAGGAGTTATTATTACAAAATACTGCAAGTATTTACAGTGAAAACACCTGCACTTGTTCAACTGTGTCTCCGCACGAGACAGTCGCTGGGTCATGCAACATTAGTTTCTGAAGAAGAGGAAGGAATGATGGTGGGTGGACGGGTGGATGGTTTACATAAAAAGACAAATGAATGGCTCAACAGATGGACGGGCAGACATGTGAATGACTGGCCAGAGGGAAGACATTTTGAAATCATTTGTGTACATCGTTATCTGCATCCCTGCTGTTGCCTTCGTATGTGTGTAAATGCAGGTGTGTAGGTAGCTCACCTCCCCAGGCACTGTTGGCGGTGGAGATTGAAGGAGTGCTCTGCACAGCAGGGATGAAGGCCGGCTGAAGATCAAACAGGTCACTGTTCAGATTGGGCACACTGAGGGGCGAAAAAGAGGGAAGGAAAGAAGGATAATGAGAGAGGAAGAGGCAGAGAGACAAAAGTGGTAGGATAGAGTGTCAGGAAAAGAAAGGAGATGAGAATAAGAGATGCAGAGAAACGAAACAGTAAGGTATAGAAAGACAGATGGAGATAGGGCATTAATACTTAATCAATCACGCATAAATAGCTAAAGTCACCAGTAAAAATGTTCGTTTGTCACAGATAAAGATTAATCCTGGCTCTCCGAAGGGCTGTAAAAACTTCCACAGAGCAATAAAACAGTTAGGAGCAGTAAATTCACAGCGTGCAACAGTGTGTGCATGTTGAGTGTAAATTCTGCACTGATTATCAAGAATGAATTGTCTTACATTGTACAACACCAATTCCAAAAATGCTGGAGCGTAAATTTACTGTATAATCCACTTAAAAACTGTAGGCTCCTACAGATGTCTTCCCCAACAAAGAAATAATGCTTGTACATCAACCCCTCTTCCAGCTGTAATAGAGGCACTGTGTAAGACTATTTGTTCTACAACCCTAATTCCAAAAAAGTTGGGTTGTATCTATTTGTGCTGATTCAGGATCGAGATAGAGAACTTAAGCTGGTTTAAAATAGTGGATGTCTAACTGCATGTGGAGTCAAACATTTGGGATAACTGTTTCATGTGTGCGCACCTGTTGGCAGACAGCGTGGAGGTGAACAACTCTGGGGTTTGTGTGATGTGGTTGTTGTTGGCGCTGCCTATCGACTGGCTGCTAGGGGAGGCAGAGGGTGGAGTCTGCATGCTGATCTCCTTCAGGCGCTGGTCCTGGAACACACACACACACACAAACCAGAAAGAAAAACACCACAATGTGATCAGGAAGACAACAGTTAAACAGTCATTTCCTATTGGAAATTAATACGAGTTTTGTTTCCAGTAAAGTCAAATCCTAGACAATGACAAGCACATTATCACATATATACACACTTAAAGGTGAGCACAAAGACAAATAAGCATTAGTATTGTCTCATAAAGGAGACAACACCCAAAATTCTCCTGTAACTTCTTGTGTTTACAGCCTTTCTTTCCTTTTGAGTTGTTGTTTGGAGATCCTTGTGAAGCATCTCATTGCAATCATGCCCAGTGTCGAATCATTATGCGTAAAAACATAAAGGGAGAAGTTTAAATCTGTGTGCTTTGGTGATATTCAGATAGTTCTTGGCTTTAGATTTAAGACCAAAAACTAGGCCTGCATCCAACTGAATTTCCAAAGTCAGTTTATTGCTTGGTTTTGCCTGCCAAGGTTGCCTGGTGGTGTGGGATTCAGTATACACAATATAATGACAGACGATTAGTTTAAAGTGCTTTAAAACTAATTATATTGGTTTCTTGTGACTAAAAACACTTCCAAGCACTGCTTTGTTGTGATGCTAAAAAGCATAACAGTATCCAACCCTGTCCTGCTGAGCCCCAGGTGCAGCTGAAATGCAGACTATTTTTCTCTCTGGTGACAGATATACAAACATCAGCAAAGTCCAGCCACCGCTTAAGCTAAACTGAAATAAAATCAAGAACAAACCATTTTTTTTCATTGTTTCCAGTTGATTTATCGTGATTAATTCAAGATATAAGAAGTCTGATGTGACAAACTGTGGCAAAATCCTGCTGAAATGTGCACGAGGACTACCAGTCAACCAAACATGTTCAAGTCTCAGACCGACACCCAGCTGAATAACACAGTCAAACTACTTTAAGTTATTTTACCTGCTGATCCAAGATCAACACTGCAGTACTTTGAAGGTGCTCCTACACATTTGCAGATTTAAAAAATCTCCCTAACTCCTTCAGACTTTCATTTCTTGCATGAATTTGAACGATTTGCTTCAGGGTCAGTTTGATGCATGCTTTAATCTGACTGTGAACAACCTCCCATGTCTCTGTAGCTTAAGATGATGCCATATGACAACAAGACAGTGAGTGTATATCTAAAGAAAATGCATATTGTATAAGGTATTTATCTATAGTCAGTCAGGGTCAATACGCCCCCAGTCTGTAGGAGCCGAGGGGAGTACTTGCATGTAATCTAAGCAATCAACTACTGTGGACAAGGTCATGTTGAGAAGGAAACCCCAGACCCATGCAAGATCTTGCAAGAGTGATCATTTTAACCCAAACCATGATCTTTCCCTAAGTGTACCTACTTCCAACTCATCCCCACACCAACTTAGACACACAGGCCACCAAGCCCTAGAGAGCTGCTCCCAAAGTGCCTGTTTTGGCCATTGCACTTCCTTCCCGTTCCTGTAGAAGGTTGGGAATGGTACCAATCAATCCACCATTCCCAAAGACCTGCCTGTAGGACCAGGTTGGAAATCTCTAACTATTTCTCAAAAAGTTATTCATGCGGGGACGTACCCGAGATGGGTTGCATCCCTAACCCCTACCCTACTCTACCAACCTAACCCGAAGGTGTTAACAACAAGGTGTTTTCTAAAGCTACTATGAAATGGCCAGTGGAGTGCTTTTTGGTGACATGGTCCCTGTAAAACAGGCAGCTGGGGAGGCACTTGTGTTTTGCATTATTCCCCCACCCTGCCAATATAGCAGGGAGCCAAGGACGCCACCCTGGCACGACCTCAGTGCTGTATTCCCTGTTGGTCTTGGAGGCTGTGTTCATCCTGATGATCGGTCTTACAGCAGCTAACAATTACGGTTACCCACTTTAGCAAGAAGTAAAGCTAAAGCCATTTGTCATTTTTGGGCCAGATACTGGCACATAAGTGACATATAGATCAAAACATATGGAATGAAAACAATTAAAGCATTGATTTTGACATTAACTGAACTTAAACCACAGAACTGTACAAACATAATTAGTCTGGACAATGCACACACACACACACACACACACACACACACACACACACAAAAACAAAAAAAAACCCACATATAAATCTTGCAAAACTTAGTTTCCTTTCTACACGCGATATGCACTGCAGCAAAATAAAATTTAGCCATCTAAGAAATATTTCCATCACTTTACCATGCTGTTTGACAGCCTCTTCCAATGCGAAACTGTGCTGACCTGTCTTGCTCAACCACACTTCATAGGCAAAATCAGTACTACAGAACACAGGAGTGGTTTGTCTACCGCTGCTTCAATCAGTTTGTTTGTGTTATTGTTTGACTTTGGTGAATCTGAACTAAACCCGTTAAAACACAAAAGTCACATAATAACACAAACACACACATGAGGCAGCGGTACACCAGCAACTCTCATGTTCTGCAAGGTAAAGTTATGGATTTTGTCTTCCGATTTTAGTGGATTTGGAAAGAGCAACAACTGGCTTACAGAACGGCAACATTCCTGTTGGAAAAGGCTGTCTGATGGCAACATAAAGGAGTGTAAATATTCTAAATATACTGTACAGTTGATACTGATATTGATCTGTTTTGGTGTCTAAAATATGTTTTGCTGCTGAGCTTTTGCTTAGCTTCCCACACCGGTACTCCTGCTGCTTCTCCAAACTGGGACCATGCCGACCTCCATCTACTGCAGGTAATACACCGACTCTGCAGTACCCCATACACCTTCGTTTCAAATAATCCAAATTATCTTTTGAAATCTTGTATATTTAACCCATACTGTTTCTCTGTGCAACCTGTAAGCCCTGTTTCTGTATGATCCCATAAGTGACTACATTAAATTTTATTGCTTTATTGATTGATTCTATCACTCTTGCTGTTTTATTGCGCTTATATTCCATCTGCCTATATTTCCCACTGGATCTTATTACTTTAGCCGCTGCAATGACCTAATATCTCCACAGGGATCAATAAATTTGCGTCTTATCATGTAGGAACATGTACTGGGAAATAACAGTTTGTTTTTTTTCCAATCAGAATACGTACTGTTTGGTAGACAAGGAGAGCAATTTACAGTACAACAAAGGAGCGGATTTAGTCACAGTGGGAATGGAACTGCCTTTGTCTATTTTATTTGCCATTCACTCACACAACCTTCTCCACCTTTAAAGGAATTTGGACTTTGAGCAGATTAATAAACAGAGGCTCCTGCTGTACCAGCCTCAGCCGGCGGGGCCGAGTCCTCTTCATTCATATTCTGACAGCGTGGCGAGGAACAAATGGGAACTGCTGTTATTGTTTGGGCTAAGGCCCCAGCTGGACAGTAGCAGAGTGTGTGAGGGTTTTTTTATGAGTGTGTATGTGTGTGCAGGGTCCATATGGACACCAGAGCGCGCAGACAGCTGGACTGGAGTATTTGGACGACCCTTGCTCACCCCGGCTCTCTCAGTCCGTTTCTTCCACTGTTATGTTCGCACTCACTTTATCTTCCCTCTCCTTTCTAACTAAACCCAAAGGTAATCAGTGGACCTTGGCAGAAACAGGGCAACCAAGGGCACAAAGTAAACAGCGCGCTAAAATCCAATCAACCGCGCGCACACACAAACAAACACACACTGGCAGCACACAACAGCGTCTAATCTACCAGGATATACACATGCTTCATGTACACACACAGATCAACAAAGCTCATAGAGATACAGGCAACACTCGACACTGTAAGCATGCTTTACATGCACTCACACACACACACACACACACACACACACACACACACACACACACACACACACACCTCTCTCTTA
>JAJHUR010103376.1:0-12372 GCA_027495735.1 Lutjanus campechanus
CAAATCATAACGGTTCCTACTATACTAGAATTTATACACGACGGTACTACCGTGGATTACTACTACCCGGTGCCAGTTTCCGCTAGGAGCGGCCGCCTCTACTCTCCTCCCGGCTTCTCGCTGCATGCTTCTCCCTGTCAACAAACCCACATGGCAACTACTGCAACCTAACTACACAGCTGCTGAATGATTGGCTGTTTGCCGCTTACTGGTGACCTCCGGGGATATGATAGGCTGTTTCCGCACGCTGGGGCCGCCCGTATGTAAGCTGATTGGCTGTTCGTGTGTTTCTACCGGCAAGAAGGAACTCCATGAAGACAGCTCCGCTTCGATAAAAAATTCGGCGAAAAAAAACACAACAAGCTGTCTCGCCGTGCACTCGCCGTGCACACGCAGCACGGCTTTAGATAACAAACATGATACAACACACTCGGCATGGCAGAAGCACCGGGCCCGAGCGGCGAGTCTGCCGAGGCGGCGGCGGCGTCAGTGGCACCACTAATAACAATATTTGTTACAGTCTAATTCTTACTTCACCAGTGTTATGTTTATTATGCACCAAACAACATTATAAGTAATTAATAAGTATTTATAACCAGTGTTGGTAATAACGGCGTTAGAGTATAACGGCGTTACTAACGGCGTTATTTTTTTCAGTAACGAGTAATCTAATTAATTACTTTTCCCATCGTTGCAACGCCGTTACCGTTACCGACAATTAAATGTGGTGCGTTATAAACTAAAACTATTCATTGAAGCCCTTGTCATCCGGCTCGGCTCTCAGCCACGTACAGGACCTGCACAGCTGTTTTTTGTTTTGTTTTTTTCTTTGGTGAGAGATGAGGGAGGGACGCGAAAACCGCATAAGTGATGATAATTGGCTAAGGTAGAGTAAGCTTTCAACACTGAAACAAGCTGAAACACTCTTCTCTCTCTGACAACGCTACAGCATGCCGTTTATTATTTTATTCACAATCAACTGACACTACATGAGGAACTGTCTGATCTATATCAGGCTCCTCGTAACTGTTGTCATAGCTACCACACAAGCTTCACCCAGGGGCAGACCAGTAACTGCTAACTAATAATAACATTAATGTCTCAAAGGTATTTGGTGAATTATAACCATTAACAAAAGAGTCAATACAAAATATTAAAAGTTCTGTGTAAGTAACTGTCTATGCAATTCTACTCTATGCAACTGGCTTATCAACCCTGCTTAGAAAAAAATCCAAATTCTTTGACATTTTTAAACTAAAAAAAAAAAAGAGTAACGCAATAGTTACTTTCCCTGGTAACTAGTTACTTTTATAGTGGAGTAATTAAGTTACTAACTCAGTTACCTTTTGGGAGAAGTAACTAGTAACTATAACTAATTACTTTTTAAAAGTAACATGCCCAACACTGTTTATAACTTGTACAAACAAATTGCAGTTCATAAAAGGAATAATAATTCAAAAAAAGGGCGCGGTATTGTGATACTACCCGGAACCGTGATACTTTGTCTGGTATAGTATCGTGGTTACTCATTTTGGTATCGTGACAACTCTATGTCACAGTAGTTCAGTTTTTAGAACATACTAACAATATGCACTGACGCATGTGCTGATAATACCTTGATCATCACAATCACATCACAGTTTCTTTCCCATCTCAGAAAACTGCCAAAAGCAAAGAAAATAAATCAGGCATATTTTTTTATTTCATTTCAGTTTGTCCATATCTCCATTTCATTTTTTTCCCCCCATTTCTCATTTTCATTAGTTTTTTTTATTTTTAATTTACCAAAACAGATTTTGCACCAGATTTTTAAATGTGTTTATTTCAGTAATAAGTCAGGAAATGTGTTATTACATCTTTAGCAAGAGAGACTGACTCGTGTGTGTGTGTGTGTGTGTGTGTGTGTGTGTGTGTGTGTGTGTGTGCGCAGGTTCAGGCAGCAGGTTTAAGACGCCACTGTGTACTAATCAGTATTGAGAAAGCAATTGCCTCCACAGATCTTATTCCATTATGGAGACTTTAAACAAACTTGTGATTCAATACGTGCTCACACACTGACAGCAAAGTGCAGTCTTATCACAGTTACATCCTCCAGTCATGGGTTTCATCATCTTCATCATATTAAGTGATGAGAAATAAAATCAAATAAAAATACTACTGAAAAATCCACAGATGCTTTCTGGGCAAATTCTAAGACACTTGCTGGTTTTGGTTTGGGAAACTGATGGAACAGTAGGGTTGGGAGGGTTACTTTGAAAATGTATTCCGATACAATTACTAATTACCTGTTAAAAATGTAGTCAGTAATGTAATCCAAGTACAACAATATTAAAGTAATGTAACTTGATTACTTTCCGTTACTTTTGGATTACCTCAATATAAAATATTGTGAACTTTTTGACTAATATAGTGTTTTAATGGCTCAAACTATCAATTATTTTCATAATTGATTAATCTGTTGATTAATCGATTAAATGTTTGGTCCATAAAATGTCAGAAAATGGTGAAAAATGTTGATCAAAGCCCAAGATGATGTCCTCAAATGTCTTGTTTTGTCCACAACTCAAAGGTAGTCAGGTTACTGTCACAGAGGAGTAAAAAAAACCCAGAAAATATTCACAGTTAAGAAGCTGAAATCAGAGAATTTGGACTTTCTTAAAATTAAAAATGACTCAAAATGATTTATCGATTTTCAAAATAGATGCAAATTGATTAATCATTGCTGCTCTAAGTGTTTTATGTTTGTTGTCCAGCTGTTCCTTCCTTTGTGTGCAATTGATTGATTGATTGATTTAAAGACAAAAATGTTGAAATTTCCACCCAGTGAAGCTTTTTTTCACTAGAGGTCATGATAATGAATTGTCAGCTGTGTGTGCACTGTGCATGGTAGGATATCATTCTTTGTTTTAAAATTTTAATCCTGCTAATTGTCCCCCATTTTACTAAATGTATCTGTAATCTGATTACCAGGGGTGGAAGTAATTAATTACCCAAGTTACTGTAATTAAGTAGTTTTTTGGGGTACTTCTACTTTTATGAGTAGATTTTCAGGTTTGTACTTTTACTTGTACTTAAGTAATTATTTTACCATGTAATCTACTTAGTTACTTTTAAAATCATAGCTGAGTACTGAGTACAACTTTAATTAATAACCAGACCTTTTATCTGCATTTTTGTAGCCAATAAGGTGATTTGATAGCAAACAAGCCAATGAAAACCAGGACATGTGGACGAGAAACAAAACAAAACAAACACAGGGTGTCAATGATTGATCTTTAATTGATTTTGCGTTAAGAATTTAACCAGTAATCAATAGTCATGGCAGTAGTGTTTTAACTACTGGTAAAGCAAAACACACAAAGTCCTAGTCTGGAGAGGTGACGGTGACATCATCGGTTAAAAGTAACTAATACTCGGAGTAGTTTTTTTGACGAATACTTTGTACTTTTACTTAAGTATTTTTCCAACACCAGTACTTTTACTTGTAATTGAGTAATATTTTAGCAATGTAACAGTACTTGTACTTGAGTACAGATTTTCAGTACTGTTTCCATCACTGCTGATTACATCTTTTTTTTATCTGTAACTGTAATGGAATACAGTTACCTTTTTTTGTATCCAGATCACGTAATCCTGTTACATGTAATCCATTACAAGCCTGGTTGTTAGATATGAAAAATCGTAGTGATAAATGTGCAGCTGCATGTGAGAGGAAAAAATGATTTATGGTTATTCTTCATCTATAGAACAAACTGTCACAGTCACAGTTGTACATTTACATCAACAAACTTGTAAAAAGTCCAGCAACCAATGTGAGGCTCCAAAATGACTGACAGCGACTTTGTTGTCATCATCTAAGCATTATTGTACTGTGTGTATCATCCATACTACATCACATTCATTTGTCAGATGCTTTTGTTCAAAGATCCTTAAATATTAAAACCTAACATGAGGAGTAATTTGGGGCTGAGTGTTTTGCTTTGGGAAGTTTCTGCAGAAGGAAGCGAGGCTCAAACTAAAAGAGTCAACCAAAACAAGCAAAGGCCAGCAACTCTTGTGTCCTTCAATAAATTTATTACCACAATGTCAACACAGACCGGTATTTTTTGGCCGTGCACCTTTCAGTTCCGTTAAGTTTTTTGAGAGTGCGTGTTTTTTCGTTTTGTCAAACTAAAAGAGTTACATCAGAGCTTCCCAGACTTTTTCTGACAACGCACATCTTTATCTTTGGATTACTGTTTTACACATATCAAATATTTCAGATATTCTTATACTTTATAATGTGAACTTCTTCATATTCGTGTACATCATCTGTGCTGCTCTTTCATTTACATAACATATTTACATATTTCCAGACTATGTTTTCATATTTTATTGTCAGTTTTCAATTTTTGCTTATGCTTTTTGACTTGCAGTACGTACTCTTTATCTTTCTATTTTTCAACTTAGTATATGTATGTATTGTTATGCACCAAAACACAGCTGCAGTGATTGGCAGCAGCTGCAGTCAATCAGCAATCAGGACCTGGTGTTTAAAAGCAGGGAGTCTGTAGCAGAAGACAAGTTGTCTGTTGGCTGCTTGTTAGTGTTTCTGTCCTGTGTCTTGCAAGCCTCACTGGTTAACAAGGACTCTCGTTGTCTTTTTGTGTCTTATGTATTGTTGCTAATCTCCCCGGCTAGCAACAACACTCGCTGTTCACCTGGTCCAAAACGCAGCAGTGAGGCTTCCTCTTGGTTTTAGCAGATGACATCACATCAACCCAGTCCTGGCTTCCCTCCGCTGGCTCCCTGTGCATTTTAGAATTGATTTTATGATTTTACTGATCACTTTTAAAGCCTTGGTTCTGGTTACATAGTTGAAATGTTGACCCCATATGAGCCAGTACACAGCCTTAGATCCTCAGGGGTGGGGCCCTCCTGTCTATTCCAAAGTCCAAAGGTCTAAATCTCAAGCCGAAGCGTCACTGCACTTTCTCTATCATGACCCCTCAACTTCTGAACGACCTGCCCGTGGAGATCAGGCTGCAGAATCACTGACATCTTTTAAATCACTTCTTAAAACCCATTTTTATAAACATGCTTTCATGTGATGTCATCATCTCTTTTTGACTCTTTTCATGTAATCTCCTATTTTCATTTATTCTTATTGTCATGTTTTTCTTGTTTTCTTTTTTTTTAAATCTCCTTTACTGTTTCGTCTTATTTTACTATGTTTTAGTGAGTGTCAAAGCACTTTGTAAACTCCATTTTTAAAGGTGCTATATAATTAATAAATTATTCTTATTATTATTCTTATTATTATTACTATTATTATTATTATTATTATTATTATTATTATCATTATTATTATTATTATTATCATTATCATCATGTGTCTTGCTAGCTGGCCCCGGCTAGCAAAGACACTTATCTTTTGTCTGTTATGTCATCTGACTTAGTAGGTTAATGTCCCTTTTATTGTGTTTGCTTTACTTAATATGCACTTGATTTATTAATTTAAAAGAGAATCTTTGTTTGCATTCTTGTCTCACTACTTCCACCTAACCCTGCACCAGGTTGGGTACCTGCTTGGTAACCCACAAAAAAAATGAAAAAGATGACACAACCTTTGCCGCCTAGATTCACATACTGCAAAATAAACACCTGCTCATACCAGTGTTACCAGATTGTTTTCCAGCCCAAAAACTGCTCAAAATCAGCCCAAACCGATGGAAAAACACCCCAATATTATCTATATCAAATAATACAAATGAATTCACGCACAACAGCAATCATACTGTGTGTCAGTTTTCTCTTTGTTTAACTCTGTAGAGTCTCTGCTCTCAGACAGCAGCTCTCTTCATCAAGTAAAGGTTTGAGTATTTTGTATTCTGTTTTTTTCCAAAGTTTTTAACATGACTGTTGGTGCAGCCAAACTGTACAGCTTCTTTCTGACTTCCTAGACATTGTTGTCATTAAGTAACATTACATAAAACTTCCGGCACTTCACCAGATTCGTCTGTAGGGCTTAAACACACTCTAAAGCGTCAGGTTGTGATAATGAAAAGGGGAAAAAAAGTGTGAAAATTTGCCATGAATCAGGACAAATACAGGAGCATTAGGGAACAGGGAGATGGCTACTGGGTCAAAAACAGGAGTCTCCACGGAAAAATCAGGAGGGTTGGATCTGGAACATTGCTGGTGCACATGGGTTTGCAAAACTGGACCCATGCAGGGCTCTGAACTCTGCCTTTTCTTCTGAAAGAGGGCAGAAATTATTCACCCATGCATATTAAAGAAATTCATCTATTTTGTGTGGACGTTTGTGTGCACAGGGCAGAACAGATCTGACTCCTCTGGACGTGGACTGTACCTGCTGTATCTGGTGGTCTTCACTCAACAACCACCAGTGTGCTTCTGTAACTGGACCTTGAAGAACTCCTCATCTGTTCTAAGCTGTCCAACAATTCAGCGCACAAAATAGTCCTCTTCCTCCTCTCAGTGAAATGGTTTGTTCTCTCTTAGAGAGATGTAAGAGTTGAAAATTGTCCAACTGTCTTTTTTTCAGTGAAAACGAATTCCAGGTCTAACCAATTGTCAGGCCTTGTGTAATTTAAGAGCCTGCTCCAAATATCTTTTAAGTAATGAGAAGTCATTGTGGTGGCTGTTGTTAGAGCGTATCACACAAAGGCTTCCATTCTGTCTGAAATGTTACATTCAGCCACCACGAGGGGAAAAAAAAGAGAAAAGGTCTGAATGACTCTACGGCCTTTTGAACCCCAAGTCAAATATCATTGTGCGAGCTCCTCTCCTGAGTAGTAGTCACCAAATACTGCTGTTAGCGCTGATTGAAAATCCATGAGGACCTTCGTGAAAGCAGCACAGCGCCCTTGAAAAATGATACAAAAAATGTCTCTGTCCTTCCTATCAAAATGTTGTGTCTGAGGTGTGCAGCACCTCCACTCCCAGCTCAATTATTGCAGCTGAAAAAAGACACAGAGGCTGGAGAGAGTTCATAGACAATTTCACTTTTATTTGAAATGACTGTGACCGTGGCAGTTACAATAGACTTTTAGAGGCCATCACAGCTGTTTTGGTGGCACCGGCTTTGGCCCCATCTTTTACTGATTTGTCACAGTTTGGTTGTGGCAGCGTTTGTTTAGGGGCATGTTAGCGCTCAACACTCACATTGTCTACATTGGACTGGTTAGCAGTCACCATGGTAATTCAATTCAAATTCAAGTCAGCTGCCAAATTCAAGTTTGTTTGTTTTTTTTCCATCAAGTATGTAGCATAGTTATAATCAAAGTTAGAAAAAGCTAATGCTGACCTGTTTCAAAGGTCACGGCAGACGATCCCTACAGTACCGTTACTAGGGTATTATTTAACACTAGAGCAGCCATTTTCACATTTATATGTGTAATAAGTTTGTTGAATGCTGCTGGTACCTGACTTCTCCTAAAAGTGTCTGTATTTTTTATTTTAAATGTTTTTTTTATATAAATTACAGAAAAGACAGAAAATTTGATCATCTTCAGCCACAGGTGGTCATACTGACCACATGGAAATTGCCTCTGTTCACATCCTGGTTGCTTAGCAACTATCATTTGTCTCTGAACTGTCTCAAAACATCACAAGTGGTCTCCATTTACAATTTTCTGACATTAAAATACAATTAATTAGACTTTTTTTAATGTAGGGGAGACCAGGGATGGTTGTACCTATCACTCTTTGAATTTTTGTGTTAAAGCTTTCAAATTTAGAAACAAAGTAGTCTTACTTATTACAAATAACTATGTTTCCAACTTTTTTTGGTTTTATTTTTGTACTTGTTTCCAGCCTTTTTCCACAGGCTGTGATTATTATTTGTGATGGTTCTAGATGGAACTTCTTATTAATGTTAAAATAACATGTTTATAATCTTATAAAATACATTTAACTGTTTCCCGCTCTGAGTAATTCTAGATTAATCTAAAATTTGAATCAGATCACAGATGGTTATTTTCCTACAAAAAATCTTGCTGTTAATATTGCAATCATTACGTTTAACTACATGTAATAGCATGCATATTATTAAATATATATAAATACATTTTACAGAATGTACATTTTGGTGTCATTTAATTTTAAAAAAGATAAACTAATAGAATAGATGTCTGGTATTTATCATGAGAGATAATAAAGTTTGGAAATCAACTTATGGCCGTTCTAATGGTTATGGAAGTGTGCCAGTTCTAGTGTGTTTAAATATCAAGTTTTAAGAGGTGAAAGTAAAGTATTAGAACTTTTAAAGTGGTCTAATTGCACAATGATTACCAGAGGTAGTTCTAAGACAGTTTGTCACTTGCTAATAAACAACTTCATTAAAAAAAATTAAACTGTCGTCAACTTGCCTAACTTGTCAGTCCTTTCCTTGGATGGTCCCCATTCAAAAACCCTAATCACTAACCATGCTGAGTGCTGCACAACATCAAAAAAGTAGTACTGGCGATACAAAAGAGGACAAAATTGATGAAAAAAAGAAAAAAAGGTGCAGTTCAAGGATGGAGCCGAAAGTAAGATAAAAATAGAACAAACACTGACTGTCTAACTTAATGAGTCTTCATCAGGGGATACAAGACATTATTATTAACCTTTTTATGATTCAGTGAGGGGAAAAATAGGCTGTCTGCATTGTTTTTTGTCCAGTGATACACTGAGAGAAGCCTGTTAAGACAAATGTCAGGCTGGAATCTGGTTCAGGCTGAAATATGTTGATGAGGGTCGGGTTTGGGTTGGTTTTACACAGAATTTTGTCGGGCTTGAGCCTTGTCAGGCTAAACCTTTCTGGCCTGATTAAAGCTCTACATTGGGGATACGGCCCAAACCCAACATGAGCCTGTGAAGTACGTGAGAACAAAAAAGGCCCGACCTGACCTGAACCTGGCGGGTCCCATCAGGTTCGAGCACAGATCTCGAGTTCTACTTTGAACACCACAAGCCGAGTGTCATCCAGTTCCATTATATCAAAGAAAAGGCAGACATCTCTGCAGCCGATATCTTCAAAACTCAGAGGCTGACACCAAAACAAACTGAATGGATAAACAGCACTACAGGTAGGAGTTAAAATCTGTATTTTTGATTTTGGGGTGAACTGTCCCTTTAAGAAAGCAGCACATGTTACACAGTTCAGACTGTGTGATGGTGTTCAGGCGGCTCTGTATCAGGACGTTGAGTTTCTTTGTTCTCTGTGTCTCACCTGGGTGCTGGTGGAGGCTCAGTCGTACCTGTAGCGTTGCACTCTGGCGTTACGCTGAAACAGAATAATCCTGCCTCCCATAAGGAAACAGGAATACGTTCTCCTCCTTCGCTGCTGATACGACTCTGTCATTAGTCCCCCCCCCCCACACACACACACAAATCCAAGCCTCCTCACACTGTGACACCCCTCCATCTGCGTTCCATCTTCCTCCATCTCTTCCCCCCTTGTTCACATGCGTGGCGTAGTTAAACACCTTGTGATTTATGGAGCTTTAATTTGGTCGAGGCCCATCCATTGTCTTGCGGCTTGCCGTGCGGCGGGCTGCCCCGCTGACAGCAATTTCCCGCCAGTTGGGGAGGATTGTGTATCATGAGCTAATGGCATCCTCTTTTCCCCCCGTCTTTAGCGGAGGAAGGAGGTGTGTGTCAGTGTGTGAGGGGTTGAAAAAGAGAGGAAGAAGTAAGAAGATAGTGGCGGAGTAGGAAACAAACAGCAGTTCCTATTTACTCTGACGATTGCACTTGACGGCACAGTGTGTGCTGAAATGATCTGAAGGCCGGAGCTGGACGCTGTGGAACAGGCAGCAGCGGCTGACGGGTTCCGGCAGTCCATTGGCTGATTAGAGAGCTGCTGTAGCTGAGCCCTCCCCCTCACCCTCAGACCTCTCTCACCTCACTGTGCGTCTCATCCTGATGGGAATGGACAATTGAGCCAGACACTGTTTGATTGCTATCACACATATTTACTAAAAGGCAGCGCCGTGCACCCATCTGACCACCTCGCTGAGTTCAAAGGCTGCAACCTGAACACAATCTGATTCATCTCAGTTGTCCTGAACACTGGGTTTGTTTCCTCTTTTCACCGTCTGTGGATCAGAGGTGGCAAAAGTGTACTTAAGTAGAAGAACACATACTTAGAAAAAAAAACAAAAAAACTTTGGTAAACATAGAAGTAATTCAAGCAAAAGGACAGGCTCTGAAATATACTCAAAATGTAAAAATAAAAAGTAACCATCTAAACATTCCTACTGTGTGAAGCTAACTGAACCTCGCCTTTTTTCCAAGGTCAAGTCTCCCTCTCTGTCTGATTCATCATGTAACATGTTTTAGGCTGTTTTCATCTTGTTACGTCGTTTTCATCTTATTACATTATCACGTAATTATTACATCGTTTTTGTCTTGTTATGCATCATTATGTTGTTTTCATCTTATTACAACTTTTACATCTTATTTGTCTTGTTATGAATTGTTAGGTTCTTTCTGTTTTGTCCCTCATGTCTCTCTCTTTCCCCTCTCTCCTCTCTGTATGTTCGCAAAGTAACTTTAAAATACTTTAAAATACGGCAGTCAACATGGACAGAGAGACTCATTAGCATATGGTAAACAGCTGAGCGCTGTCGGCTCGTGCGTAGGTCGGTACTGCATGCGGGTTGAGAAGCGAGAGTGAAGATAAATCCACTTTTTAATCCCAAAAGTTTAAAAAACAAACTTGTAGCTCTCCTCTCACTCATAAATGGGTCCACAATTTCTCCGTGGGTCGCTGCTGCAGACAGGTTGAGAAGCAGGAGTGAAGATAAATCTGCTTTTTAATCCCAAAAGTTTGAAACAAACTCTGAGCTCTCTCTGTTTCTTCCTCTAGAAGCTCAGGTCAGTCCTCGGCTCTCAGCAGCTGTCTGTCGGCTCTGTGCCTCAGCTCTGCTCCTCTCCACATTTGTATTTTCATAGCAATAAAATATTACTTTCCTTTATCGAGGCTGCCGGCAACTTTCGGGCTGCAGATGCACTGGATTCTGCCATATTGCTCAGTTGTTACTGTCGTTTCCTTGGCAATGTGCGTACACAAATTTGAGGAACGGAGCCTCTGAAGGAGGACTCACCCCACCTTTAATTTTATTTGTATAGCGCCAAATCGCGAAGTTAACTCGGGTCATTTTTCATACAGAGCAGGTCTGGACCAAACTGATTATAAACCCGAATGTTCCCAATAGGAATATGAATTGTATTCTGACAACACACGTCTCAGTGTGATTTGAACAGATCTCAGAACACTCTGTACGAGTGGACCATGGTATGGTATCTGGGTTTAGAAGAGATTTCACAAAACCAAATGTTCATGTGCTGTTACTGCCCATATGAAAGAGCCTTCAGAGTAGCAGAACCACGTGTATGATGTTCTTCTCTTCCTCTTATTTGTACAGAACTACAGCTAGTTTTACTTCAGTCTGAGTGTGCGTCTGTGCAGCAAACACAAAGCTTATTTGAACATGACCTTTTATCAAGTGCACGAGTAACACGGTGTGGTGGAGTTGAGTGAAATTACGCTTTCCTTGATGGTTAGTGAGTCTGTCCACTTCCATATCTTTCACCTCGGGGGAGCTGAGCTCTGGATGTCTCCGGCGTCCCTATTACATCATAAAAAGCACTCATTATTAACAGCTTTAGAACAACATTCAAGGGCAAACGACTTTGAAATGGGAAACTTGATGTTTTTTTTTTCTTCTCTCCTCACACCACATATTTGATTTAGCTACCTCTCAATAGTAATTCACTTTGATATGGTTTTCCACATAAACAAAGCTATGTGGCTGGAAGCATGCCGCTGGCCGATGGAGTGTGTCGGCCATAAGAATCCATATCGCCACAGCTACAGAGCACTGTCTCCACAGAAATGGAAACGGTGTCATCAGCATTAAGGGAAGGGGAATGCCCATGCTGATTGCTCTCTGTGTGTGTGTGTGTGAGAGAGAGAGAGAGAGAGAGAGAGAGACAGAGAGAGAGAGAGAGAGAGCGAGGGGGGGAGGGAATGATTGTCTGTGTTTATTGAACTGTGTGTTTGTGTGAATGTGTGTGTGCATCACGCTGACTAGTCTCATGATAGCTTGGCTGTGTGCTGTAGACTGGTGCTCAAAGCGCACTCCACTAGATGGGCGACAGTGTGTGCCGCTGCTAGCATTTTACCTTTAGGCTGCTGTAGCCGTCACTCTGTGTGTGTGAGAGTGTGTGTGTGTATTGTTCTTTTCTTGTATAGACATAGGTTGAGGGGTTAGAGACAGACGAAAAAAGAATTAAATCATAATCACAATGCAATTAAGCAAAGCAAGTAATGTGGAGTCGCTGTAAACACAATAATACCAATATGTTACTTAAACAACA
>JAJHUR010103377.1:826-13931 GCA_027495735.1 Lutjanus campechanus
CAACGAGATAGGAAGGCAAAGTTCTTCTTCAATATCTGTCCAGTGAGCAGTCCTTCGTTTTTGTTTTTGTACCCAACTAATCAGGCATTTAGTCTGGGCGGCCCAATAGTACAACTGAAGGTCTGGATATTACAATTATTTTGACTGAAATTGTGATTGCCATATGCAATTCAACTAGCGGGAATGATCAGTTTTCAATTACAATTGTCATTTTTACTGAAAAACCCTATTAAGATTGTGACGATGTGATATTTCTTGATGTTTTCTTTCATCTAAAGAACAGGATTTGAAAGCCAGGCCATCTCAGCAGAACTACAGTACTTCATTATAATGCTGTTTTCTCACACATTTTTCCATTTTCAAAAAAAATTCTGCAGTTTGAATATTGCACTTACTGCCATACTGCCATTTTGATAATATTGCAATTAATTGTGCAGCCCTATTTCCCACATCAGAATTGTGAGGACTACTTCCAATAATTTTATGAATTTTAGTTTTTTCTAGGGCACAAGATATGGTAAAAAAAAATCATATTGTGATTATTTGGACAGATATTGTGATTGCAATATGATTAGGAAGGATTAGGAATGATCATTTTTGCGTCACAATTTTCATTTGCACTGCAAAAAACTATTAAAATCTCAGTGATGTCACATTTGCTGGGGTCTATACCAAACAAAGATGTCTCTTACATCTAGAGTACAAATTTTGTAGACATCTCTGTAGTACTACAGTAGTTCACTATAATGCTGTTTGTCACACAGTCTACCTTCATCAAATTTGTCTACCTTCTCTGCAATTACACTTGTCCATTTTAATATTTCTATCAGTTGTGCAGCCCTTGTTTTTCAGTGCTGCAAACCCCACACCTTTCCCACATCAGACTTGGCAGGGCTGTGTCCAGGAATTTCAGTTTTTCAGAAAACAATGCAAACATGCACGCCCACTTCTCTCTGTAATTGGCCAGGTGTGTAGAGGTGATAAAGTTGGCAGGATTTCTCCCTTAAACTCTCCCTTGTGTGTTGTCTTGCCTCTCCCTGTAATGGCATGATTCACCCTACCTTTAAGGGCAAGAGCTACATTACCTGCACTTTTGATCAGATATGGTCAGACAGTGTTCAGGCTTTGCTAGAATCAAGCTAATTTGCACACCTAGTTACTGTTTGACCATCTGATAAGCACTTCAGTTGAAGTATACTGACACCTTAAGAGATGGAGGCAGATCGTTTTTTACTTTCGAGCCCTGTTCTCCTCACAGGTGCATACTTGGACCTCCTCGACACATTCCCCTCTCCAGTGTGTTTTTTGATTAGCAGCGTTGCATGAAAGCTGCCCTGGTCACTGAATGGCCTCCTCTATGGAATTTGCCAGCCGCTATCTAATCAGGTTTTCTCACTGTGTCAGATGGTAGCTATTTATCAACCATGCTGTTGATGACGGAATAGCAGTGTCTCCCTGAAGCTTAATTGTGCAACTTGTGTCCTTAAGTCATTTTTATTGAATAGTCTTTTACCCAACACACAGCTGACCCTTTGGTCAACTCTGAGTTATTAAGATGAAGACGAGTTTACAACGTTGAGCGCTATCCTGAGGATATATGTTGCTATACTTTAAATATCTCATGTAGAGTTGATGGCACAATGTTTTTGATGTTAATGGAGTGTGAAATAGGCTTAGTGTGACTTCTTTGTGCAACTTGACAGAGGCCTAGTTTCGAAATTCTGTCAGTGGTCTTAAGTAAATTTTGTGCACACGAGGGAAATCACAGCAATATTACTTGTGTAATAAATGCAAAGATATAAGGTAGTTCTATAAAATGCAAAGACCAAGCGAAACGTTGTTTTTAATATCTTGAGCAAACTAAGCTGCAAATCCCTGTCTGCTTTGTGATTACAAAAAGCTCTTTCATGAGCTTGACCTTGTGTGCTCTTCAGATAATTGTGTTCTTTATACTTTGCAGACTCTGTTTACTCATATATGAAGTTTTGTTGGCTGGGTTTGTTGTGGTTGTTGTGCATTGTCGTCAGGTTTGGTCGGTGGTCTGTATCCATGCCAGCTGGAATGAAAGCCAACACAGAGTGTCCTATCTTGTTTGCCACAGAGTGTGAATTGAAGAGTTTGCAAGCTATCTGGACAGAGAGGTGTGAAGAGGAACCCTGCCGACAGCAACAAACACCACACTTTCCAAAGTTCACAGGGCTGCAAAAAATTACGCATCCTGTGAAAAATAGTCTGTCAGGCCGACTTTGTAAAAAATTTGTGAACGCTGAGAGTGAAAGGTTAGAAAAACAGCGAGGGCGATGTGAGAGCAGACAATGAGAAAAAGGTCAGTGATCTGGATGCTTGGAGAAAGAGGACAGTAAGATTTATGACTTTGGCCACCCAGAGACAGTTTAGAGTCTTGCATTATTCTAACTATTTTATTATTTAATTATTACTATCTAATTATTCAACCACAAACCCAACAGAGTCGTCAGATAAGCAGATGAATCAGTTTTGTTTTTGTTATTCATTGGCAGGGCTGCACAGTTAATGGGAATATTATCGAAAACGCAATATCTAAATTGCAGTAGCTGCAATTTTTGTATAATTAAAAATGTGTGACAACATGATGCCTGGGCCTGCAAATCTTGTTTTCCAAATGTGTGTGTATGTTGGGGTGTTTGCGATGCAAAAAGATCATTCCCACTAGGTGTCACAATTTCAATTCTGAATCGAAACTCGGTCGAAATGAGCTTAATCAACAATAGGTCAAAATCAAAATTCTCCCAGTATTTTTTTCTCTCCACCCCCAGCTTCTTGCGCACGTCTTTAGGGGAAAAAGAGTTGACAACAACTTAGTTGACTTATTTCCAGTTTTCTGTTGCAGTTTAAGTTTAGGAAACAAAAGTACTTGCTTATGTTTGGGAAACCATTCGTCTCTGTGATGTGAGTGCAAATAGCATTGTTGGCTACAGACACCTGAGTGCCTGTCTCTGCCATGCTAGGTAGTATACAACCAGGGGTAAAATAGTCACATTGGCTGTTCCACCTCAGGTGCAAAAAGCCTCTGCTTTTTTGTCATATCATGCAGCCCTTCTCATTGGGAAAGAATTCAGGATCATGTTTACATTGGTATCTTGATTTCTCCCTCTACTTATCGTGTATCTGTGGGTGTTCGCTGCAATCATACACCTCCCACTAACCCCCACAACACACACCCTGTTCCAACTTGTACTAATGTGGACATTATGTAGTGAAAGACCAGTTCTCAGAAATTCTGTCCTCCCATTTCCTCCTCCGGCTATGACAACACCGTAGATTCTCCACTGTCAACTATTGCCTACTCACACATAAACACACAGACTTCCGTGCAGGGTTACAACGGGGCTCTCCGAAAAAAAAACAGAAGAAAAATGTACACCATACATCTTGCTCTGAGTCACTTTACAAAGGATGCTATAATGTAGAGCAGCTGTAAACTACTACTGGCACCAGGCCTGCGTCTCATCAAAAGTAAATTATCCTTTCAACACAACCACCAACACCCAGGGAATGAAAAATCAGTACAAATACATTCTTTTCAGCTGTACAAAGTGATACTGAATACTGTGTTTGAAAGTCCCGCAGAGTCATGTTATATAAGTCAATGTAAAATATGATCTGCTTTTACTTCTAACATGACACATCACCTCTCTCCTCTGTCTGGCTGCAGACTACCTGGCAAAGCATGGCCGTCTCAGCGAGTTGGAGGCCAGGAGGAAGTTCTGGCAGATTCTGTCGGCGGTGGAGTATTGTCACAACCGCAACATCGTCCACAGGGACCTGAAGGCGGAAAATCTACTGCTGGACGGCCATATGAACATCAAGATTGCAGGTACCGTGCTGACGTAGTGCAGGAGGACCCGTAAATTTATTTATGAATGAGAAATACAGGATGTCTGCATGGAATCATTTAGTTTTGATCCATTGCCTGCCATGATCTCAGTGCTGGTGTAGTTCAGAAATGTCTTAACCACCTGCCCGGGCCATTTGCACAGTGTTGAGAAGTGATCAGAGGTTGCTTGTGAGATAGCTGTTGGCTGAAAGATGCCACGACAGACGTCTTAAAATCTCAGCAAGAATCCAAAAGGCTTGTGCTACCTTTATCAGAGGAGATCAAAAATCCTCCCCAGTGACCCCTAGCTTTCATTTCAGGAGGAAACATTAAAGATAGAGGACAGAAGGGGAACAGATCCAGAGGCAGAGATTTGAGACTAAGCTGGAGGTCTGTAGTACAAGCTTCAAAGTGTGATTATTAAGCAAATGGCATTTAGAGCTAGCTAGTGAGAATGTCACCCTACCGCTGTTTCCCAGAGTGGAGGAGAGGGAGGCTGGGAGGGGATGAGGGTGGTGGAAGGGAAGAGTTTGGCTTTAATTGGATGAGGAGGAGGAGGAGGAGGAGGAGGAGATGATATGGATTGGCTACTTTGGAGTGGCGGATGAGAGGATGAAGGGAGAATGATAAGGAGTGGTGCATAGCAGGGTGGCAGGGCTGCAGCTGTGACAATTCTCTGAAAGAGGCCGAGGTTTATCTCAGGATTTATTCAGAGATACTGATACTTAAATCCATCTAAGGTGAGCTGATCACATGAGGACAGCTAAAAATACAGGTGTGAAGGGATACCAGACACACTGAGCTTGAATGTGTGCTACAGGGAAAATAACCTCTTGTCCTCAAAGGACTTCATATCATGGAATAAAATAAAATCACTTGGCCTCACACTAAAACATTTTTGTATTTTTATCTTAAATTTCTAGTACTTTTTTTCGTACAGCAAGTCTGTATGAGTGCATGAAACTTGTAAATTAGGATAATTAACATCCCAATAATACTAGGAAAGGGGGAAAAATTGATTTTTAGATGAATCGAGATTCTCTCTTGAAAAATTAGGAATTGGACCAACTGGATGATGAAATGAGACTGATGTAAACATGTGCATTATGTTTATGCTCTAAATTAGGCTACTTCTTGAGTTTTTGGTGAGGATGTCTCAGCACGATCAACTGCAGATTAGATGGGCATTGGGCACCCTTCACAGCTAACGTATGGAAGCATTTTGGCTTATATGAATTTGAAGGGAAAAGGGACCTGGCCCACACTGTAAACAAGTTGTGTCTAACTTAAGTAATTATAGATCATTAAAGGTAACAAGTAGTGCTACGAGATTCCCACCCCAAAAATGATATGCCTGTGCGTATTTGAGTGCAGTGAAGAATCGTAAATTAGTGTAATTACTGCCCCAGTAATACCATATAAGGCTGTGTGTTCCCATATGTCAGTAAGTTTTGCTTTATTAAAATGACAGCAAAGAAGAAAAAAAAAAGAACTTTACGAGTTTGCTTTCAACAAACCATAAAGGATAGTTGAGAATTTTAACAGCATCCAAAGTGGGTTAAAGTGACCTGTTAAAGCCAAAGAATGGAGAAAAAATATCAAATGCTGTTAATACTGTGTCACCTGAGGCGGGTACTATCCCTGAAACAAAGAAGATGGTTCAATATGAAAATTTCTTGAAAAATATCCCTAAAGTCTCGCTACATCAAGGTAATAGATGGTTTCAGTAGGAGGAGGAAGACAAGGGAAAGTCTCTATCATGGAGATGGACGGCAGGATAGTGCCATAATAGGTGCTGTTGTACTGTCAACTATTATAATAGAGGAGGTTCTCCTGGACAGCGGCTTACATAAACCTGCGTGTGAGGATACGGCTAATAGGCCTGACAGTAATGGTAACAGCCAATTTAAGTTAATGATGATTCAATTATGAATACATTTGGAATTATATTATAATTTGAATTTCAGTCACCATAATTCATGTGCAATAAGTGCAATTTATAGCCGATAGGATTTTCAAACTCAAAATTGCTTCAAATTAATGAAAAACACAATCCATAAGTGAAAAACTGGGGTCTGGATAACTTATTGCAACAACAGGTCTAGACCACTCATAAATTGTGTTTATTCTTCTACATTGCCCACTGAAGAATGAATCTGATCATTTGAGTGGTCATTTATTGGTGTGATAAATGTTACTTCATGTGGGCAAAATGACAGATGAGCATCCCAGTGCGTTAATCTTCGAACAAGTCATACAGCCAGTGTTCAGGGGCCTTTATTTCTTCTAAAAGGCAAAGAGCAAATTAGGCCAAACTGTACAATAACTGATAGAGAATAGTGTTTCACCTCCATCATTACTCGCATCATCCTGTCCACTGTTTCTCAGAAGGGTCCAAGATGATAACCTGGAGATGTTATTACCCCAGCAGTAATTTTCACAAACAGGTCTGACTCACAGCCGATTGTCCGCACGGCAGATTAGATTTGAAGCAGGAAAACAATGAACAGAACATTACCTGGCTTGTGATTAGAGAGAAAACGTCTCTGGGGAGGACATCAGCATCATGGTACATTCTGTACTGCTCTGACCTGCAACATGCTTGGACAAGTTTGATAAACAGTACACGAAGTTAAGATTGATCATGTCACATATGTAGTGTGCACGAGAAAGAAAAAGTCGTCACTTCAAATGTTCTTAATGCATTAGTAACATTGGCTTTAGTTCCAATCATCCAACCATAATGAAAGAGAGGTATTATTTATTTTTCTTTCTGTCTGCAAATAGAGGTGCATGTAATAGTTATTTTCATTATTATTTAATTTATTATTTATTCTAGACCCTAAATGTCTGAGCCAATATTTCCCTACCCTTCTTCTTTTCTGCCTTTGCTGGCGCATTGCTGCATGTCTTGGCACATTATCACCACCTGTAGATCAGTGGAATAGCGAGACACCACTGACAGGATTGTCTGTTGTGATATGTGTGTGTGACAAACAAAACAGTGGCCCACTCTTAAAAGCATCTGCATTGATTGCACTACAGTTCAAAAACTCCTCTGGTTACCTTTAATTGCAGATGGTTAGGGCTGCAACAAACAGCAAGAAATAATTGATATAATTGTATGATTATTATTCTCTACAAAAATATCTGAAAAATAGTCTAAAATGTACATCAGTTTTCCAGAGCAAGACATCTTCAGATTGCTTGTTCTGTTTAACCATCAGGGTCAGGTTAACTCATCAGAGGGCCCCCAGGCAAAATGTGTTATGAGCCCCCATGGGTCCTTGCTGGACACCTTTTAATGTACTTGTTTAAATGTTATGAATGCTTAACAAGAAATCTTTACTACACTTTTTGTACATGCTTTACATCATATACATGTTAAAGCTACAGTGTTTAGTCGATTAATAAATTAGTCAAAATAAAATTAGCCAAATTATTTTGATAATCGATCCATTGTTTCAGTCATTTTTCAACCAAAAATAACAAATATTTGCTGGTTTCAGCTTCCTAAGTGTAAAGATTTGCTGCTGTTCTTTGACATTTATGATCGTAAATGAAGAGATTGTGGGTTTGGGCTGTTGGTTGGACAAACAAAGTCATTTGAAGGTGTGACTTTGGGCTCTAGCAAATTGTGATGAGCATTTTTCACAATTTTTTGACATTTTCTAGACTAAACGATTCATCTTTCAATTTTGAAAATAATCGGTACAGTATATAAAATTTGATGTAAAGCACTTTGAGCAGTATTTTAGGTTTGAATGTGTGCTACAAATAAAGTCAACTCATTTTTGAATGATTTAAACAGTTATTTGATTATTGAAATGTCTATTAACATTCTCTCCCTCGATAAATCAACTAATAATTTCAGCACTCATCTGATATTCATGTCCAGAAACAGCACTTATGCCTCTGGGGTTTTTCTTGCAGTCCAGTGACGTCTGCCGGCTTTCTAAAGGCCACCTCTGGTCAGTCAGTGGAGCTTAACCAGGCAGCGGTCAGTCAAAGAAAGGTCATGCTCACGGTGGCTGCAGAGGATAGAGGAACAGCAGCGGCGGGGGGTGCCCTTCATGTTTTCACTTCAAACGGCCTTTTTACGTTCAAGATGACAGATTGAAGGGGATGGAAAGAGAGGAGGAGAAATTACAAAAACAACAGCGAGTTGCTTGATCAGAGGAGCGGAGGAGGGCAGCCCTTGGTAGCTTAGCAGGAAAATATGTATATGGCTTGTGTCGAGTTTCTTCAAAAAAAAGAAACATTGGTCTGAGAGAACCACTTTTAAAAACAAAATCTGACATGTTACATTTTCTTACATTACATAACTGTTTATAGCTTCATTAACTATTATTTGGTTTGAGTTGAAACCATCCACAAAGTGATGTGACTGGAGGTGAATGAAACCCTAAAGGTGTTTCACGCTCAATTAAGTGAAGTAGAAAGTACAAACAGTCTCCAGATCATTGACACCTGTTGCAGAAACAGTTCCTAATTACTTTTTATGTAATAGTAATAGAAACAAATGGAACCGCTAGGGTTGGACAATATATACAAAAGAGAAGAGACTTGTTAGCTGGTATCTCTTCTTCCTAGTAGCTGGTCCTTCATTATCTGTGATCATAATGGCTTATTGTGGTCTATGTTGCAAATCAGTGAGCAGGACTTCTTTCTGGCTTCATTTGAGTCGCAGGGTTTTGCGACCATGTGTTGTATGACTTTGATATGTCAGTAATTCATTTATTGAATGACATTCTCATTGAGCTTTAAAGATTCTTGACCTTGGAACCAGCAGCTGACAGAACAGTCTTCCTTCAAGGTCCATTTTGTAGCTGTTCTGGAGCTCTTAATTATACTATAATCTTAAGACCCCTAAAAACTTAAATAATTCTTTGTGACAGTCATTTGTAAATTTTGCATTGGTTCATTGCATATAGACCTACAGCAACATGGAAGTGAATAGATAGACTGTGTGTCTGTGTGTTATTACTTTAATGTTTATGCAAACAAAAAGTGCAATTAGTGCTGCTAAATATTTATGGTTTTTAATATAAAAGTTGGTGAAATGATTTCAATATGTGTATTAGTACTTATTTTTTAACATTTTCAGCCCAATTTATCAATTTATAATAAATTAATAATATATAATAATTAAATTTTAATTTAATAATGATAACAGTGATCATGTCGGTCACTATAGTATAGTCCTTTAATTCAAATGTTGCTAAATTCTGATTGGTGCTTAGAGGTGCATGACATCACCTTTTTCCAACTTAGTTCTGCCCCCTTGAAAGAGAACAAAGGTCTCTCGCATGTGGACTTATAAAAACTGTTTGAACTTTGGCAGAAAGTTGCATGTTTATGATGAACTTCGCTCATGGGAATAAGCTGACTGAGAAAATAACTTTTCAGGGCCTTTAAATCTTATCCACATCTTATCCATATCTATCTGTAAATAGCTTGCCTAGCGATATATTCATTATTATTCATATAATTATTAATATAAGACCCACTGCTTAAATAATACTGCCAGTCTCGTTGTTAAATCTCCCACAGTTACCACTGTAAACTGCAGTGAGAGAATGGAAAGCTTGACAGGCGTAGTAATAGTAACTAAGGAGGGCGGGGCTTAGCGAAGGGTCAGTTGTGCAAATTTGTGTTTTATTACTTGTGAATCAGACTTTTCATTTGTAAGAGGAAGAATGTGTTTCTCCTTTCAAAAGTTACACAGTCTCACTTTGAACAGTGAAATGTTTTTTTTTTTCCAAATGAGTGAAAGAGGTTTTGAAAACCTGGGGCATACAAGGATAAAGACAAGGAGAGAGAGAAAAGTTTCTAGGTGATAACAAGTGTGAGACAAGAGAGAAGAAGAAATAAAAAGAGAAATAGAGGCTGAATCCAGGGCAGTACATCCTGAGCTGCAGCCAAAACTATATCAATGCTCACATCTTATTAGAAATGACACAGTTACATTTTTGACTGCTGGATGCTGTCCTCTTACTGCAGCGTGATGATATCACTCATCCTTTCCTCACACACACATACACACACACAGTTTTATAAGCTGTTTGCTGGAGTGTATTCCAGTGTGACATGTTTAGGCTAATATTATGCTAATACTGTTGTGCGCGACACACACACGATCCCCCACCCCACCCTTCCTGTTGAGCTATGAGTGCTGTTAGTAGCCTGCAGCGTGCCGGAGCATTTGACGTCAACCAGTCTGCTCAGTATTCAGCTCCATGAAATGGGTCACAGCTTCTGACGATAAACCAACTGCACTGCTCTGCTCTGCTCTGCTGTGCCTGCATCTCACATCTCACCTTCACAGCAGCATCAGACAGTAAACATACTTGTAATAAACCCCACTGTGGGGCTCCGCTTTACCCTCCACTTTATTCCAACCACACCTGCTGCCGCTACCTGCACTGCAGTGATTAGATGGCTTGAATACATGCACTCACGTACATGTGTCAAACCTGCTATTTCCCTCCTTTTCAGTTGGAGTTTGCACTGCGTTAATCTCTCACACCTGATTCCTACATGCATTTTCCAACAAACTAGACTTTCCGACACCTAATTTTCTATACAGTCAGAATACAAAACGCAGTCTAGATTCTGCATCATTGTCTTATCCGCAGCCCCACTTTTGCAGTAGTTTTCAAGCATTCTGCTTTCCCCAGCTGAAAATAGACATTGCAATCACAGTATATAGTGCACCTCTAAACCATTAGACCTCCAGGCACCCACACCCCCTAAATCTTAGTGCTAAAACAAATAGTAAATTAAAGCAATAGTCAGTGGATTAGCACAATAATTTAAGTTATTTATCAAAGAGAAATGACATATTCATTGCCTTCAGCCTCTTAAGTAGAGGATTGGCTGCTTTTCTGCTTTACACACTTAGTTGCTAGTTATTTGATAGACCTAGCTAAAACTATTGCACTCTAATACAACAGTCTTGCAATAAAAATAAAATGTGTGACATTTGTGCTTGAAAATGATGATTTTCTTTCAACTCACTAATTGACTAATCTTTGCAGCTCTAATCTGGGTTGCATGTGTGGAAAAAAACAAGAGGATGACACCTTGTGCTCTAAGAAACTCATGTTTTTAGTGTTTTCTAGCATTTTATAGACTGCAAAAATAATTCTAAAAATAAAAAAATAATATATTGATCAATTACTTAAAGATATTAGATGTGAGATACTGTGTTTGTGTGTCAGGACACAATCTACAACCAACCCTATGTCATATTCAGATTAATTGTTACTGATTGTGATTCAGAGCCAAGGGAAGGGAAAAGGAATTGGTTACACATTCTTACTTTCGCACACACACTGCGTCGTCTCTGTGTATGTCTGTCTTTGTGTGTGTGTGAACCCATATCACCTCCAGCCCCATTATGTAAGACAGATTTTTTTTTATCAATGTTATTTATTTGTTTTGCAATACATATTTTCTGTTTATGTAACTGTTTCGAATGATGGAAAAAGGGTGGGCTGGAGGGTTAAGTAAGCCTGATTGTCTGCTACTCCTGTTGCTGCCAGGTCCCATGACACTATCACAGGGTCCCACTGATAATGGACTAACTAAGCATGGAATTATTTTCTTCATCTATAATCTATTGATTTATTTTGTTTAATTTATCAGTTATCATTTAGGCTGTGACACGACCGGTCACAAGCTGAAGAGACTCCATTTGCAAAGATAATGAGGCAGCTACAACCATGAAATTGTCATATATCTAAGAAGATTCTTTGATAAATTATTTAAGAATTGTGAATCAATTATCAAAATAGTGAGTAATTCATTTTCTGTTGATGCACTAATTATAATGATGTTAGCACCAGAAGTAAGAATGAGAAGTAATTCTCATAAAACCAAATGCGGAGAGGAGACAAAGGATCATTTAATGGAGAACCTTTGAGAAGGAAGGAGGGAGAAAGATACAAACTATTAGAAGAAAAAAAGGCCCTGGCTGAGTAATTGCAGCTACGCTAGTTGGCTCAGTGTAATTTGGCAGATATTACTGCAGCTTTTAGTCGGATTTTAATGAAAGGCAGACATGAACTCCTCAGCGTCTTGTGTGTAAGTTAGATTTCCCTGTCTTGTTCCTCTGCAGAGTCAAATAAGAGTTTTAGTCACTCAACAGACAACCAATCAGAGAGCAGCATTGATGACCTCATGTCAGTCTCCTGGGGAGGTTACCTCATACAAAGGCCCATTCCCTCAATGTACAAATATGTGGTTCACATATTACATTATGCAAAACCTGCAGACCCCATAGAGACACAAACTCTCAACCTGAAAGCATAACCCACTTTTGTTCTGAACATTTTCTTTGACCACTTCAGCACGTCGATCACTGCAGCTCTACTATAGATATTCAACATGTGCCTAACCACTTCCCTTTTCACAGTCACGTGTAAAGCTTGGGTAGGCAGTTTATTTTTGGCGTCAATGAGTAAAACTTTCATAATAATCTTTAGACATAATTCAAGTAACTTTGGCTGTTAAAGAAAACCTAGCCCGTGATGAGAGACTTTGGCCAATCAATTGGGTAGACAGTTGAGTCTTACTCCCAAAATATCAGTATTTGACGACCTGGTAATGAGCCTCTGTCAAATATATTTTTCACGCCTCAGAATCTTTTCCTCCTCCTCATTGTAATATATAAAGTTTGTGGTTGGGTTTTTGCATACAGCAGCATGTGTACAGCAGATTGTTGAGGAGTCTTTACAGTATTAACAAACTAAAATGTTTGAAATTATCTTAACCTTTCCTGTCCCTGTATTTTACCCTGTGTAGATTTTGGATTTGGGAACTTCTTCCAGCCTGGGGAGCCTCTGGCCACGTGGTGCGGCAGTCCGCCTTATGCTGCTCCAGAGGTCTTTGAGGGCCAACAGTATGAGGGTCCACAGCTAGACATCTGGGTAAGACATCTGATTGCATGAAGTAGACATTTTTTTTCCAAATACAATTAAACATACATTGAATTCACATGTCAATCTTTTTCCTTGAGTGCCCTTTTGTTGCTTCATGCTTCATTCATTGCCATGGTCTACAAACAGCAGAATTAGTATTACCAGTCATATATATATGTATGTATGTGTGTGCGTGTGTGTGTGTATATGTATGTATGTATGTGTATATACATATATGTACTGTATATATATACTGTATGTATGTATATATATGTACATATATATATATATATATATATATATATATATATATATATATATATAT
>JAJHUR010103379.1:0-25388 GCA_027495735.1 Lutjanus campechanus
AATTGCTGGTCTTTTTTTTTTTTTTTTTACAGTCAGCTCTGTCTTATTCCTAGTTTTGGTTAAATAATTAAAGGGATATTTTGGATGTAGGGTTGTATGAGTATGTAGAAGCAGAGAGGAGTATTAGCACAGAAGCTGAGCAATGTACTGCTGAGGACAGGGTCAGAAACAAAAGGTATTTTAGCCATCTATCAGTTTACACTATATTTACAGTACAATATTTTCAATGCTTTTTACTTTGCTGTCAGACAGCCTCTTCAGATGGGAAACCGTCGTTATATAAGCAAAATATCACTCTCTCAAAACCAACCAAACCCCACGGGCGAAATCTGCATTTTTATCTCACAGAAAACAGGAGTTGCTGGTCTACCACTGCCTCGATCTGTTAGTTTGCTTGTGTTATTGTGTGACTTTGGTGTTTTACAGGGCTAATTTGGACTTACTAAAGTCACACAATAACACAAACAAACACACATCGAGGCAGTGGCAGATCAGCAACTCCTGTGTTCTGCAAGGTAAAATTGCTGATTTTGCTAAAGGAGTCTGGTTGGTTTGGAAAGAGTGATATTTGGCCTATATTAGGCAGCTTCAAGTCTGATGCCAAAGTAAAGTGGTCAAAATTTTCTAAATATAGGGCAAATTTGAGCTGATATTGCTTTAATAAGTTCCTTTTAAATAACTTTTGTTGCTGACCCTGGCCACAGCAGCACATTGTTCAGTTTCCGTGTTGGTGCCCCTCTCTGCTTCTCCAAAGAGGAGACATACTGACCAGCTATTACAATCTCTAAACGTACTTCACACAACCTCACTTCAAATAATCCAAATCATCCCTTGAAGACAGCATATTAGTGCATTTGCTTCAGCTCCAAACACATTAATTAAAAACCACTTACAACCAAGGCTTTTTATCCCTCAACAAACATTTACACACTATGCTATGAAGTATGTATATGCATTTTAAAGCTTGACATCGATGCTGATATAAGGGTTTATAGCGCTTACAAATAGTGCTGTCGTGCTGCTCCTTTTGTTCTTTATGAACATTTGCAGCAGATACAAAGCAAGTTTTGCTTCAATGTGTGAAATGTGTTACAATAGCAGAAACACACTTTGCTGAACTTTGCAATGGTTACCACAGATAACAGACAGTCATTTTTGCTGTAGGGATGCTGAGGGAATATACAAATGTCTGATTGGCCATTTGTTCATGCATTCACAAAACCCACAGCGAGGAATGAATGCACAGTGTGACACTTCTGTGCACAACACTGTAGATATGCCTGAACCCTCTCATACAATGCAGTCTCATATCAAAACATACAAACGGCTAATGATGAAGCATACTCAGTGTAATTTAGAAATTGTTGTTTTGCATAAGGATAAGCGTGTTCAGAGCGTGGTGGCCTGGAACTGTGATTTACTCAAGGGGGCTTTGGCAGGCAAGACAGGCATGTTTGCTGTTGAGGCAGTTGACCTTTTGCCCTCACAGCTCTGGGTCAGCTGCTCTCACCAACAGGTCAACCTCTTGTATCAGATAAAAATCAAAATCAAACTTGTCCATTCAATTGCAGGCACGTGCTTCCCTCATTTACAAAAAAAATTCCTTAAATGAGCATAAAAACAAAAAAAAAAATGTATGTTTTACCTGGATATAAATAAAACACGAGAGATTGGGGGCAACTGTAACATTTTTTACGTTTTCCTTGACTAAACTCACATATTAGTTGAAATACTCTAGTCATATTTGAATATGAGAAACAGACATATGTGCACTAATTATTGATAGAATTGATGAATTTTCACTAACAAGCACGAGACTATAATATTAAATTTAATGCAAGAGGTCACAATTGCCTCCTTGATGGGGGCAGTTGTAACAATGCTTGGGGCCAAATGTAACACTGAAAACCCCACTGCATCAGGAATAAAAGCACATCTCAAAGTAATCACATTACTGCTGTCGTATCTAATAACATTATTTATGATTATTTTATACATGGTTCAAATTCTTATGTCAGCGATTGTATGCATTCAAAGACTAGATCATTATAATGGTATAGTAGTATTTTATGTTAAAGTAATTTTACACTTGAATTTAGTGAAATATGTTCATTTTCTAAAACAAAAGTTTGTCAACACACAAACAGGGTGCTTCCATTGTACCAAATGGGAATTGTATTGGGTTACAACAGCCCCTGATCTTTCTGCCATGACAAAATTTACAAGCAAGCAACACCTATATTAGTATAATTTGTTCATATTAATTTTGAACCATAATCTATAATTCAAATTTGACCTAAGGAGTTTGATGTAAGTTTAAATTCGCATTCATGTAAATTTTAGACAGCAGAAGAAAAAAAATACTCTACATCCAAAAAGTCAATTTCATACATCAAAATCATTTTTTGTTGAAAACTTCTGCAGAGGTGAATTGATCCTGCTCCTTTTCCACACGCAGGGAGAAAATCCTACTGAACATGTGCAGAGTTAGACATGGGAGGAATTTAGTGTTTTAGAATTGCCCCCTGTTACAATAGCCCCCTGTCTCCCCTACTGTAGCTTTTCATTCATATCTCAACTGTCGACTTCTGGATCTATCGATGTAGACGGAGAGGATGTGGGCTGGCAACAACATTCCAATCTATCTGTCGAAGCCAGTATTAATTGCCATGACAGAAACAAATGATGTGCTAAGCACGCTATTAACATTTGCATCACAGCGTGATTAAAGTGATCATCTATTGTGACTAAATCAAGTTTAACAAGGCCTGTTGCATCATTTAGCACCTTCCAAACAATGCCCTTTGGCACTGCAGTGAGCTTTGTGGCTACACAGAGGAAAATAAAGAGCTGCGTGTTCCCCAATGCTAAATCATTACACTTAGCAACATGGTAGTTTCTCATTCAGAAGCTTCAGTTACATGGGGAGTAAATCACATAATGGCATCATATTTATCCAACAATATATAAAAAGGCAAACACACACATACACACTCTAACAGAGCTTTACTATATTTCTGTCACAACACCTTGTCTGTGTGTCAAAACTCAGATGAATGAAGCTTACTTTTAAAAAACTCTACTCTCTTAAAACAATGTCCATCAAATGTTTTTTGTTTAATTCTGTAATGCAACTATGATTTATGAGGGCACACAGTTCGAGCTGATAGCATGAAAGCATGAGCCTCGTGTTTCAGCACCAGTTTATCAGCTAAAACCAACTGCTTTCCCCTGTTTTCTACCTCAGACCTTATCTAACTCTGTGACCCTTTTTTAAGTAAAGGCACTGATCCGCAGTCAACAGTTATACATCTTATCTATCTGTATAACAATGAGAGGGCAATGGGTTTTTAAGAGGTTAATAGAGAGTAGTTATGAATACAAATTGTGTAGATAACAACTATGACAGCGGCCATTTACTTTTCCCTTCTCTATCTCTTTCTATATGGTGTACACAATGAACGCAATTCTTGAACACAACATGCTTCGTAAATAGCGTTTTGTATAGAATAGATATATGGGAATTTGTCATGGTTTTGAGTTTTGGTTTGGTTTTAGTTTCACCTGTTTTGATTTGGGAGTTCTTGTCTTTGCTCTTGTTTCTGCTGTTTTTCTTTTTTACTTCCTGTCTTTTCCCCTCTTTTTTTGGATTACCAATTGTTGCCACCCTCCCCTCATTAGTCTCCCTGTGTATTTAGCGTCCTAAGCTTCTCCAAGTGTTTTATTCATGTCTTTTGCCCTCTTTTGGAGTACTGATTCTATTCATCTGCCCTTGATTAGCCTCCCTTTGTATTTAGTCTTGTGCCTTTCCCTCCTTTTTTCCCATCATCAAGCGTCCTGGGTGGGCTCTTCCCAGTGGTTTCTATATCTTCCTTGTGATTTTGTCCATTCCCTTGGTTTTGGTGGCCTTATCTGAACTGCTTCTCTGATGCTGACCTGTGCCTGCCAGACCATCCTGTGAGCCTTTTGTTACTTTGACTTTTCACAATAAATCAACTGAACTGCACATACCCTGCCCCTCGTCTGCATTTTAGGTTGATACCCTTGTTTTTTCCCTTGTTACCTGCTTGACATGCATGACAAAAATAGTATTTTACAGTACATGTAACAGTTCTCATTAGAGCTGGCAAGAAATACAGTCCAAACTTATTGCCTCAGTGAAGGAGATGTGGCAGTTTGAGGTTTACTCCCAAGTAATCTGTTGCCACACTGGCCTCTGATATCATTCCAGGGTCAGATCTCTTGAGCTCGCCTTAAAGTTTATGTTTCAGGTCTGCTGAATCACGATCAGCTTATCCATACCGACAGGGGTAAGGAAAGCACTAGACCACAAAATAGAACCGACTAAAAATCCACAAAGAAGACGCCATGCGTCCTTGGTCATGCGATAAGGAGCAGTAAAAGTAATAACTGGCACTATAGATTCTAATCTTCCCTTCTGCTGCTATTTACAAAGGCAATAGACCTTCAAAATAATCTAAAATATATCTGTGAATTCTAAAAATTCTTGCTTAAATGCATCTCTTTAACCACTTTTCTAATTTAGATTTCTCTTCTATAAAACACAAGCAAATGGAGCTTCATGGATGTATGTGTGTTCAACAGCACACACTCATATTTACTGTAATCTCAGTCCAGAGGTCTCAATCACCAGATGCTGCATCTTCACAAAACACATGTAAACCTTATGTCACAACAACAACACTGTTTTTTCTCTATTTGGCTGTAAGATACTGAACAGACTCTCTTAAACCAAAGAACGGACTAATACAAAGAGCATATGTGCTGTTTAATGATGGAGTCATGCATCTCTATTTCGTGCCAGCATTCTCTGCCTTTAGTAATCCATTTGTTCCCCTCAAGGTTATTGTTATTAACATGGATCTAGCAAAAAGCTTGGACGGAGAAATAAAGTGCTGCAGTGGGAGCCCACCTTTCCCAACCCTTTCAGCACCAAGCCATTGACTCCTGCCATACGATTCCCTGCACTAAATGCCACTTAAGCTATTACAAGTTTTCAGCTGAGTACAGCGCTGACCCGATGGGGCTGAGGACAAAGAGAGAGCACTGACAGGGACACTTATGAAATGCCAGGAGAGAATTGCCACCATCACTTGAATGTGAGGCTGTTTCATGGCCGCTGAGACTTTGAGTTTGACAGAGACAGCTGCGATTGCCCACCATGCCTCAGCCGCAACATGATTGCTGGTGTTTTCACCTGCATCTTTACAATATAAGCAGTATCACACACTCATCCCGGATCTCTGGTTTATCCGGTTGAAGGAAGTAGTTTGTCTCGGTGAAAGGCATCAATACACTTGTAACTTTTAGGTAACCTTGACATAATTGTGTCATAAATGTAACTGACAGCTTTGCAGACTCTTCATGACTTGTACTCAATCATAACTATATCACTGCCCGCACAGAGGACAGAGCCTGCATTCAGTTCAATGGCATGTTTTTGTTGCTTTTTGTTTGCGTGATAATGTAAAACACGTAATTGTAGAGATGCAGCAGATATTAAAGGAATAGTTTGACATGTTGGGAAATACGCTTGTTCGCTTTCCTGCTGAGAGTTAGATAAGAAGATTGATACCGCTTTTGAGTGTAGGGATGAGCAACAAATTTTAATTTTGATTCTGCTCAATGATTTTGACACAAATTTCACTCACGCTATTTCCAACTTAAAATGTGTACAGTAAACACCCACGAGTTGAATGCATGTATGTCGTTCTGTTTCGGAATGCATTTATCCAATTAAATCATGAATCTAGCATTCTTCTCAGTTAGCATACACAGCCGTTGCTAAGTTGCTTGTGTGAGTGTTGCAACAGTCACCTCAATTTAGCGACTGCCATGTTACAAAATGCTTTACAAGGACAGGATGCTCCTATGTCGTTACAGTAAAGTAGCCTAACCAACCAGAAAGGAGACCACCGTTGCTATCTAGCTAATGTTAGCTTAGCTCAGTGTTTTCTTAATGATGATGTTTAGGCTATCCAATGGTGATTAGTATTTCACTCTACTGGGAATATTTGCTAAGAACCAAGTCGATAAGTAGATTCATAATCAGAATTGAAATCAGAATTATTAGAATCAAAACGATACCCAAACTTTTTCATGTTTATACAATAAATATGTAGTTAGAGCAAGCAGTCAATTAGCTTAGCATTTAGACTGGAAACAGGGAAACTATCCTGGCTCTGTCCAAATGTAACAAAATCCATCCACTAGCACCGCTGAAGCTTACCGTTTAACACAATACTTCATTTGGTTAAAGTGAGTCAGTCTGATTTAGTCCAAATGTAGCCCAAAAATAGACTAAATAGACTAAGTTTTTGCTGTATTTAGTTGCTCTGATTCTGCTCAAATTTAGCCCAATTTTAGGCGTCTGTTTCAGGTCACATTTAGCCCTAAAGTAGCCTTGAAAATAATTACCACTTATCAGCAATGCGCATTGCAGCAAAATGGCTGTTGTATACACAAAAACTGTAAGAGGAGTGGCATGCACATTTCCCCCAATACTTTGAACTATTCCTTTATATATTCTATAATATGCAACATTTCCACATTAAAACGACTAAAAACATATGTTACATATTTTGTTGAATGTTGTTACATTATCCCTAATGTTTCCAACAATGTTCAAGTGCAAAGAAATTCAGAATTTATTCAAGGTAATGGTGTGTTTCCTGCTAATCGCTAGTTGCTATAACTTATGAGAAAACACTATGTCAGAGTCAGGAAAGAAGTCAGCGAATGTTACTAAAGTAGCGAGAATAAAACTTTATCATTATCTTATCCATGAACATGATTTCTGCCTGAGTCATGTCAGGTAGATTTTCATCAGCTATAGTGGTTGTTTAATAGCGAAATAACAACTCCCACATGCATTTAAGGACAAAAATAAAGCAGACATGATGAAGCACAACTCACATGTTCAATAAGTTCTCTTATCATGCCGTTCCACTGGCCCTTCTCGTCTTGGGAGCCGTATTTTCCATCAGGCACCAGACGGATCTCGTAGGTGAAGCCCAGGATGTTCGCCAGCTCTTTGAGCAAGTCGATGCAGAATCCTTCAAAACGGTCGTTCCCGACCAGTGCCTTGTCAGACTTCTTAAGCATGACATATGGCTCCTCCTGCACAGACCCAAAAGATCAAATGAAAAGCAATGGTGAGGTCAGGTTTTTCAATTTGTTTCAGCACATGCATCTAATTGAAGCAAAGTGATCTGAGCTGATGAGTCGCTGTTGCGTTTAACAGGCAGTGACAGCGGATTCGAGTTCAGCGTGTGGATACAGGGAGTGTTAAAATATGAAAGAAGGCTGAGGCTTTTTCCTACATTGATGCATTAACGAAAGGAGACCTGAGCTCGTTTTAACACTGTAAAGTAAGTGAATGTCTTGTAAACTGCAAAGCTGTGACATGTGTTTGCTATGGTGATGGTAACACACACAGAAGGAATGTTTATGCTATCAATGTGCCCGCAGTGCCGAGCTAACTAAACCCACTGTCTCCCCCACACTGCTGTGCGTTGACCTATATAGCTGGTGCACAGGTCGGTTCGTTTTATGGTCAGGTGGCTGACACTCTTTACTGGCCTGTAATATCCTGCCTGGCTGCTCATAATTTGGGCTTTATAAAAGCTTGATTAGGAACAGAATGCTGCAGTGAAATGGAACATGCCCACAACGTTGCCTTCATCAATTGACACCAACCTCCAAGGGAGAGCGACTGAGCTGATGCCTGCAGTGACAATGACTAACACCGAACAGCTCATAAATGATTTCCTTTATTTAGTGCCTGTTACCATTTCCCTGGCAGATAGACTTACATTCCCCACTGTGCATTTCAAAACATGTTGGTCCATTTATGCAAAAGCTGTAATACAATTTATTGCCTCCAATAGCCAGATGTATAATTTACAAACTGAGCTCAGAAGCACAGTAATTGATTCTCTAGTGAAGGTGACCTCTTGCTTTGTGTTTTTTTTTTTTTCAACTGTAGCTTGTGTGGCACTAAGTAAACGTGTACAGTAGAAAATAGGCAGTCACAGCACCATTTATTCCCTCTGGAAATTGTTTTTCATGGGGTGGAAAGCAGAGGTGGCGCGGATGTAGGTGGGGGCAGGAAAAATATAACATCATGTGCGGGTGACATGTGGACACAGTTACACTGTTTGTTGAGGTGCATGTAAAGCTGAGGTGCCCAAAGTCTTTCCTATGAAGGGCTGCGAGCCAAAAAATAATGTTATGTAAAATTACAAAAAATTAAAATGCATCACATTTTATAGAAACCTAAAATAAAGTCTTAAAATAATTAAATCTGCTTCAAAGTAATTTTATTAATTTGCAGAGATGATTGCCAAAAAAAACATCTGTTTGCTTTGTTGAGGGAGCATTACATTTAAAAGGAAAGACATCTTTCTGACAGAAAGCGCATGCAGCTCAAGGTGCTTTAAATTAAGTTGAACAGCTGTAATCTTCCCCCTTTGTAATCAAGTGTAGAAATTTGACAGACAGCTTGAAAAATTGCTTGCCACAAATACGAAGTTAAGCATCATTGTGGCAACACTGAATAACAAATCAGTATTGGATGTTAAGTTTACACTGAGCAGTGTTTAAGTTACACATCATCTCAAAACAGACCTTGTTTTACATGCCTTGTACAGTTATTTATCACCTGCAATATCAAGGGAGATAAGTTAGATAAGATCTTTTAATTGAATTTAAAGCTTAATGACACTGTTGTGTGCATTTTACCAAAACTCAGATTATGTGCTTTTTAGCTGCACAAAATTTCTGTTTTGTAGTCAGTATAGTAGTAACCTAGGGTAGTAACCAAGGATTTTACAGCACTCTCAAAATAAAGAGAATATAAGCATGAACTTGTGAGTATCTTTAGGGTTTACTGTGTAAAGAGCAGTAAAGCAAACAAACATTACAGAGCGCATAATTTATTCCATAAAAGCTAATAAAATAAAACGCCTAGAAAAACATACAGTAAATGAAAAACATCTTTAATTGTTTGCTATCAAAAAAAAGAAGCCACTTGGACATTACAATTAAGATGGCCTCTTGAATAAATAATAAGTTATGAATACTTGATGACAATGCATTGAGAGAGCCAGCATGTATAGCCACAAACTTTGCTCAAGTTGTCCAATTAACTTGATCAAAAAGTTTGCATGTTAAGGGAAAAAGTCATTACCATCTGTTTCTAGCCTTCCAATTCTTGCTATTCCCCAAGGTTTGGACTCAAATCAAAGTGTTTATACGAGTTCTACCCGTGCAGTCGCAGCATGGGCGTGCATAACAGAAAGAGGAGGGAGGTGGGCTTGCGCAGAGACATCACAAGGCAATGGAGTGCAAACAATTAATGTAAGTGGGAAAACACATTAAGTGCCTTAATCTCTTCGACAAAGTTATCACTATAAAGCTGTCAGACGTCTTGTTCATGCATCACTGGAATCAGTTTGATGCAATGTCATTACACTAAGAGGGGAGATTGATATTAAAGTTGAAACTGTCTTCTGCAATTTGAAAGTAGGCAGTCTTCTCATCTTAAACTAATGATTCCCATCGAAATAGCAAATCAAGGAACATGTCAGAAACATTCAAATGTTCTTTAAGCCAAAAAATGATCCAGAAATTTTTAAGAAATGCAAAATCCAACTGAAACACTTGAACTGCTTGCTGAGAAACACATCTACATTAATAGCACTCGAGCTGCAACATAAAATCAGCAAATACTGGCACTTCCTCGAGCAGTAGTTCAGCACCACTTAAATCCTTGTTCCATTTCTCCTCTTTGAGACGGAATTAACATAGATGGCACCTGATAGGCATTAATTATGTCTCGCCTTGACCTCACTTGTCATAATTACAGCCTTGTGGTCCAATATTAGGCATAATGATAGTGTTTATCGTTGTAGCTTGTATATCTGTCCTGAAAAGGTGCACAGGGAGACATCTGTGTCAGCACCTCCTTGATAGCTCCACAAAGACATCCAAACATCTACTGACAGTGTTAAGTACATACAACTGGGGATCCACAAATGAACATGATGTTGAGCCGGGGGAGGGATCACCTAGTTCTCTTCTATCTGCACATGTAATTAATGCATTCCCAGGAACAGTTTATTGTACTTCACTGTCTCTATCTTATTTTATTTTTTGTTCCAGGCCTTCTCAGTTATCATGATCATGATGCAACATTAAAATCTTATCTGAATCATTGCATTTTCAGCTTAGTTACTGTTGCTAAGATTCCTGTTCTTGCACAGCACACGGCATCAGATTTAACATTTGACATTCTTTGAAATTTTTGGGGTTCTTCCTTTTAAACAGCAGGAGAGAAAAGCAGGATTCTCATTTCTGGCCAGTTTTTAACTAAAATTTATTAGCTGTAGCTAGTTAACTAATTAAGGTAATGTTAGCACCACAATGTGGTTAAAAACTTTGTCTCCATCTGTGACTTCTGATTCTAGTTGTTTTAAAACCAGAACTCTTAAAAAGGGGTCTTAAATATTAGGGGTGTTTCTGCAAACTAATTTCCTTAGATTAGATTAAATGTAAATTTTAATGTAGACTAGTCGACTCATCTAAAAGTAAGAAAACACACACAAATGAGCCCAATTTATTAATTTGTAGGGTTAAACACTGACTGGGAAAAAAAATCAGATTCTCAAGGATCAAATTTTAAATGGAGCTGAAATGTATGCATAATGAACATTGCACATTATCCAACAAAACATGACAACAACTCCCTAAATGCTTTATCTTTTCAGAACAAGCAGGATCTCTGCGTCTGTAACATCTTAAAGGCACCAATTAACCAGCATCATATATTGATAAAATATTCATTTTAGTTTAAATGACTAGTATCTCTGCTGCAGATTAGCGAGGGCAGCAACGTTTAATCTTTTAGTCAACTAATTAAGCACATCCCAAGATGGCTACATAAATGCTAATAACTGTGCTAAAAGACTGAGACTCCCAGACAAAAACTGCATTGTCTTTGTTTTGCAGTGTAGAGTGAATTAATATTTAGGAAAAATGTAAGATTAGCATAGAAAATGTAATTCTGACACTAGCTGGGTTGCCTCCATGCTTGTACAAACAAGACAGAGTTTACTTTTATGCTTTATTATTTATATTCTCAAACATTAAGTCTTATTTTTAACATCATGGAAAAAAGTACAAGAAGTTGGACAAATGTAAAGCTATTTCTGGTGATAAGTTTGGCGTTGCTAAACCTTAAACCTCCCCAGATCCAATGAAGAGCACAGCAGACCTGCTAACATTAGCCTAAACTCTAATATCGTAGCATCCCCACAGTGGGGAAATACGTAGGCTAAGCTAGCAAGAGATGGTCATGTTTGCATCTTGTGTTAGCATAGATAAACAGACCATTTAATCTATTCCTTGTACTTTTGGTCCTGGGTTTTTGGTTTAAAAAACTAAAAGTAGGACATGACCATCCAGACTTGTTGAATACTGGGTATCTCTCTCACTGGGAACTATTGGGTCTCTGTAAATAACATTATTAAAGGTACAATCTAGACCTGCTCTATATGAAAAGTGCCCCTGTTATGATGTTGTGATTTGGCCCTTTATAAATAAAACTGACTTGACTTACTACTCAATATGTGGGGAAATTCAAGGCTGCTGTGCCTCGTCTGCTAAGCTAACAGTCAATTGTAATACAGTATCTAATATGAAATCTATTATTTTTGTGCTATTTTTAGATTTAGCAAATATCTTATGTGTCAGTCACACAGAAAACAAATATAAACTGAGAATCCTTCTTCCAAATGCTGCAATAAGTTTGGAAAAAAAAAAACCTGGCTGATGTTTTTTAGACCACACTGAATATCTCCGCTGGAAAAAGCTGAGGCCGTGTTGTAAAGCTTGAATTTCTGTGTATTTTCTGGAAGGAAAACTGAGGAGACATGAAGGGTAGGGCATCTTTTACGCCAGGCTACACGGGTGACCTACCAGGATGGTGGAGATGACGAGGGAGCGGTTAGCCAGGGAATCGGTGATGTTCATCCCTTTTCGCTTCGGCACTTCTGTGATGTTGAGACCTCCTGACGCACTCCACTTCCCCACCTGCGGAAGATGAAAAAGCGTGTAGCTAAGTGTTCTGTGTCTGTTGGTGGGCTGTGACCCCAGCACACTCCCCCGCCAACCAGTCTCCCACATTAGTGCCAGGTTGAACACATCTCCGGCAGCATTAGATGATTGGCTGAGTCACCTTTGTATCAGCCGGCCAGGGTGTTTTGGAAAGCAGGGGGATTTAAGGTGTGTGTTGAAGGAAATCAGGCATGACAGACAAATCAAAGAAGCTGAAAGCATTTGATGAATTCTATGTTAAAACTTCTGATACTCAAAATATAGATAAACACTTTTCAAACAATGTGAACCTGCATCACTTGCCCTCATCTTCAAACTAAGTTATGCCCAAAATAATGAAAACAGATGCAAGAGAATGATGAAATAAAGAGCTTCAGACTAGCAGATCACAAAAAATGGAAATTTACTCCTTTTATTATGTCATAGTAGTATATTCATACTTGACTACTTAGAAATTTTCATTTACACCTGATAATTCTTTTTCTTGACATACAGAGCCTTCAATCATGACCAACAATGCTGCTTTTTCACTATAGACCTCAATTTATATTGTACTAAAAGGCCTATGTATAAAAATAGCAGTTTTTCATTGTGTTCTGTACTTTGAGCACTGAGTGGCAGATAAACACACACAAAGGGGAACCATTTACTACATACTGCCGTTAGAAACAATTAGCTGATAATTAGCCTGACCAGCCACTGTCAGTAATCAGTGCACACATTATTATACCATTAATCAAGCCAATAACTAACAGTAGTGAACGTCAGAAAACCTTTTCATCTGTAAGCAGTTACACAGGGTTTCTGTAGTCGTGACAAAATGGTAAAAATATGCATATTAGCAGCTTCCTGCACTCTCCCAGGAAACATTACAGCAAACTCACCTTAGAAAATATGAAATACTAACAAATTTCTTACATGTTCATAAAAACATATACTGTAACTTTAGGAACCCAAAATAAAAGGTGTCATATGACGACAGTATCTCATCAGTTTGGTATCAATTTGGACTCTTTCTTTTAGTGGAAGAAGACCATGGGAATTTATAGGCAAAATGTTTCAAAAAATCAAGATTTTTCACTAAAATACTTGCTGGTTTGTGGATCAGATAAACGCCGAATTAAACACCAACTCCTAACAGCAAAGTTGTAAGTGGGGATCCAAAGTCACACATTTGCTCTCCCAAGTCTAATAGTTCTCCTGAGGAAGCCTTACATCAAACTCTCTTTAATAAATATGAAATAATAACAATTTCTCACCTGTGGGTAAAAACACAAAATAAAAGACTTCATATTGGACCTTTTGACAGACCATGGGAATCATTTAAAAAATTAAGAGTTCTCATTAAAACAAAAAAGTCATATTTTATTATTCGAGTATCGTGTGTATTAGTATTGGTCACTATTAAAACACTATTTAGGCAGCCAGTGACACAGAAAAAGCACACAGGTTACAAACGCAGATCCTTGCCTGTGTGGGTTGATTATTCGTCGATCTGTTAGTAATGCCTCGGGGCTCCTGTACAGAGATCGAGCTCCTCTGCCTCATTTAGACAAGTGAAGGTGAGAGCTGCGTGTGGTTGTCTCCCCTCATCCTTCTCCCTCACTATTCCCCTTTACTTCAGGTAAATTAAGGTACAACAAGTGCCGAACTTATTATCACGTTTGTAAGAGCTTATTACACTGTTACTGTGGTTTTATATGTACTGTTTTTGAACTGTGGTTGCTAGAGTTTTTGCTGGGCTCAGATGCTGTGTAAGCTGGAGTGTGAGACCCCATGGTCACACATTGTTTACATTTATGCCACACGCTGTTGTGTTCATTCTAATAGTTAAAGAGGTTAAAAATGTAAATAAATAAATAAATAAAATAAAATAAAATAATTATTTGGTTAAAACATGTCAGAATTTAATGTTTAATAAAAGATAATTCAAATTATTTTGTTAAAAATATGATTTAAATAATTTATTAGGTATTGAAACAGATATGCCTTGGTAACTGTGGTCCTGAATTGAGTGTGTTTGTACTTGAGGAACATGTGCTGTATATACATTACAGACGAGCAAAGGTGAGAGTTGCGTGTTGTTGACTTCCTTCATCCTTCACCCTTTCCCCTTTATTTAAGGGCACCGCATTTGTTCGATTGCTCAGGTGCCTATTGGTATATTGATCCTGTACTGACGTGACTGCACATAAAAAAAGAAATATAAGGCTCAACAATAGGGCTAAAACAAAGAGCACATCATTAAAATGAGCAAATACTGCAGACAGGTTACAGTTAATTTGAATGAAGGTACAGCATGGGGTTGCCGGTTGGATTACATTGTGAAAGTAATTTTGCTCTGCAGTCTCAATGAGATAAGCCAAGAGATTTGAACAAATAAAAGGAGTTATACATGCGAAAAGCCCTCAGGCAAAAAGCTCTGCATATTGTAGAGACACACTCTGGAACATATCATTAGCACAAATAGTCCTGTGGCTGTCGGTAACAATCTCTGTTTGCGAGTCGGGGCCCTCCACCAAACCCTCCTCCCATCCCCGCTGCCTTCTCTATTACAACAGACGCAGTTTTTAATATACACCGGGGTTTGTGCTTGAGGTGGATCCATTTAAAGACATACATCCCTCACACAAAAAAGACCATGAAAAACTTCTGTTAATGTCCTGCCTGCCTAATCCAGAGAGAGGCATATGCTCTAATTTGAAAAGCACATTAGTTACAGCTTGTCACACAACCAAAGAGGACTCCAGGAGAGAGATTTAAAAATATCTGTGAATGCTTTCCGCTTTGCGAAATTCTTTCTAATTGTACCCAATTACAATTAGCTCAATTCATTAAACATGATTAGCAGAGGGCTTGATTCAAAAGTTATTTACTCATGCAACCACACGGAGAGCTTTATGTGTATTTCACCCTCCCGAGCATGACGGCATTGAGTCAAAGTGGCACTCTGAGAAACCTGCTCATAAATCCAGCTCAAACTTGGGCTAATATTCAATTACAATGGATTAGTTGAGAAAAGTCCACATCTTAACCGGCTCAAACAGTTAAAGCCGATTCCACGGATATACAAGAAAAGAAAAAAAAAAAAACATTCAGCAATCCGGATCAACGTTAACATGCTCGAGTGTAGGATTTGTCAGAGACACAATGAGAAGATGCTAATATGGCATCAAATACTTCTGCGAGATGTCTGTACTTCAACTTAATTGACCGCACACAGGACAGGACGCCAGTGAAATGGAGAAGACGAATCATTTCAAAGCAGTAGTGTAACAAGCTCCAGTCTTGAACAGAAGGGTTACAAGCTGAAAAGCCCCTGCTATTATATAGTATTGAGCCTTTAGGGAGTACTTGAGGAAGTCATAATGGGACTTATCCCTATTTGATGTATTCATAATGTATGAAAGCCCTCTAGTAGAGAAAAGCTGTTATAGTCCAGAGGGCACTTTGCCTTCCAGTATAATAAAAATAAGTTCTACATTACCAACCTTTTAGTTCGTTTTTTCCTTCTTTTCTAAAGCATGTTTATACAGCTCATTACCACCAAACAGCATTTTGGGCATCACCTCAAATTATCATTAAGAGAGGCTGCAATTAACACCCTAATGTGTACCCTAATCCAATTTGCTTTATGATCCACTAACTTATGCTTATGTTGAAACAGCCAATTTGCTTCCTTGTTAGGAGGTAAATGATACTGTCAAATTTGCATTATCTGTTCCACATCAACAGGAGCATGTGAAACTTATTCCTGAAATCAATATTCCATTAAACTCTTTTTATGATATTGTGATCACAGAAGTGCCACTTAAAAAAAAACAACTATTCCATCAGAGCAAAGAATGCACTAAAAACAAAGAGTTACCTTTTCAAGTCCATCCTCCTTCAGACTGATGATGTCCAGGTCGAAGTCTGTACGTAGACCGCTGGTCTTGTTGAATGACAGTCTCCCCGTCAAACCATCCCAGTGCGACTGAAAGGTAATATAGCTACATATTTATAGTCATATTCAAACACATTCATGTACACTCAATAAAATACAAACTAACTATAATACAGACTTTAGTTTTCACCCCCAGTTTTCATTAGTTTATGTTAAAAATCTAACATGACTTCTATGCACTCAAAAGGTGACAGTGTGCTGTACAGAATGCAGATTAAACAGCATTATTATTGCACAGGTGTGCCTTGGACTGGTCACACTAAACTGCCATTTTAAATGAACTATGGCTATTTCACACAGGGCTACAGATAACCAACTTGTTATCCCAGGTGGGCAAAGCCATAACCCGCCCTACTCTGTCTATGCTTGGCTAGTACTCATTGTTGGTTGGGTTGGTTAGGTTCAGGCATGAGGAGTGATTAGGCTAAGAATATCAGGGCAATCAGAGGCAGAGTATGGCAGGTCAGGAATTTGCCCTCCTGGGTAACAAATGGTAGCCCTGTGTGAAATAGCCAGATAAATGTATTTTTTCAACTTAAATTGCACATTTAAGATTGGCCTTTTATTGCGACCTGTCCGAGGTACACCTGTGGCCTGTGGCATACTGCAATAATCAGGCTGTTTATTCAGCATCTCTATAGAGAGACGAAGTCAAGCCTCTTCCGGTGTTCTCCATGGGAACTTACTTCAGAAAAAATATGAATGGTAGTTAATGGCAAGAGACAATTACTTTTGTTCCTGTTTGAATTGTGCCACAAATTATACATATGTTTGTTAATTGAAACGAACATATTTTACAAGTCGAGAAAGTTTCTTGTAAGTCATCACTACCAACATTCCTGTCCCCTTTAATGTTATCTTACCTGAAGTGTTTTATCCAGCTACTCCTGGTTCTTTTATCAGCCAGGAACCAAAAGGACAAGCGAGACCTGTTGCTTGTGTGACTGCTTCCCAGTAGGAAAACATGCAGACGTCATAGCTTAAACAGCTAACATTAATTTTAGTAGTTAGAAAGTCATGACCTCTGGGTGTGTATTCTTTCTAACTGCATATCTTCCAGTCTGATAGTTTGACGTTTTTTTTTGACAAATAGAGACTTTACAAGTCAAGACCCTTGTAAAATTATCTTTTAAATTTACCAACATCATATGTGTAATTCATGGCACAATTCAAACAACACTGACTGCAGCTCATATTTTTTCCAGTTAGGTCCCATGGTGGTCCACTGAAACAGCCGTGACTTCACCTCTCTATTTGCTACACCCGTCAGGTGGATGGATTATCTTGGCAAAGGAGAAGTGCAACAGGGGTAACAGGGATTTTGACAAATTTGTGCTCAAAATTTGAGAAATAAATCTTTTGTGTGCATAGAGGAAATCTTAGATCTTTTTCTGCAGCTCGTGAAAAATGGGAACAAAAACAAAAGTATTGCATTTATGTTTTTGTTGAGTTTGACATTTCCAGCCTTATTTTAGAAATGAAAAATACTCAATATCTCCTTACAATCTAATACAATCAAGACAATAATCCTGCAACAAATACTCTCTTTTTGGACGCCTCGACGCCTCGAATTGTCAGATAAGTATTGAGACTACAGGTCACATTGCATTGCATTATATTATGTCCCCAATATTTGGTTACACTTATTGTCTTGAAAGTAACAAAATATTTGGTACAAACGACAAAATGACAACAGTAACGAACAAATAAGCACAGAGACATGGCTGTACATGCGCATACACCTACCACACAACACAGTACAACACCCTCTATCTTTCGCTGAGAGTAAATTCACACCCACGCACGCACACCCACAGACCAAAAGTACAAACACAAACCGTACAGGCTGCATTTCCTCTTTTTTAATTACATTTTACATCTCAACGCCTCCAACGCATTTTCCCTCCAGACTGCGGAGTTAATTAACAACCATCTCCTTTTGCTTGATTCCCCATGAGGGGGAAAAACACATAACTGCCCCCTATTATGATTCCCTGATACCCGCCACCTCCACAGACGTGTTTATAGGCAAACAGTCTCTGCTATATTCCTGTTCGTCTCACTCTTATGCTAATGGGGAGTAGCCGTCTTTCTTCTTACCTGTCATTGTCCTTGTCTGCTTTAGTTTGGTCTTGGCTCGTGCATAGTATGGCATTGTGGGGGGGTGGGGGGTCCTTTCCGAAAATGCCATGCCAAGATTTATTCGATCTTATTTATTTACTCTTTCGTCTGTCTGATCTTTCTGCAAAAACAGATCTTTAATTGTCTATCGGTGTCACTTTGATTCAGTCACAGTCTGATGCAGGCGCCAGATCTTTTAATAAGTCTCAGTACAATAGAGTAATCAATCCTCGTGTGTCAGGTTGCAGCACTTTTCTGATATTCAAAACTGTGACAACCCTACAGGCTATAGCTCTCACCTGTCCTCCCTTGCAGCTTGCCAGCACTTGTTGTGAAGAGATCGAAGCTTCAAGGAGAAATTTGTGGCACTCTCCTTTTCCAAACCCCCCCACCCCCACCCCCCAATACCTCATTCCATCTGGCCTCTCGCCACCGAGGTGGGTGGCATGTTCAAACAGCTCTAATTCAGAGAGTGACATAAATGCCTCAGCCACATCACACTCCGAAGGGCCAATTCGACCTTCAGAACATGTCAGACGCCTGTCTTGAAGAGAGTGTAAATCAGGCTTGTGTAAGTGTTTTTATAACCGAACACTATAGTATGTGTGTATAAGGACAATGTAATAATATTTCATTGGCTTTTAGTCCCAATCGCTGCAAGTCACTAACATAGCCGCTAAAGTACGGCTTGTTAGGATAGCTAACAGTGCTCACTGTTTCAGCTGATCCTTTGTTCCACACACAGACTCAGACAATAGGCGCTGTTTGTTGTGCATTGTAATGGTATAGGCCTGTGCAATATTGTGTTTGCACATTTGGCAGACAAGCAGAAATTATTGCTGCAACTCAGACACAAACAATATATTCATGAATGTTTTGCCAATTGGGGATGTGTAGCTGACAAATATTATAATATGGTCCATCAGATTTCAGAGCACATCTCACAATCTACAAGTTTCCCCCTGCAGTGGAACATCATGGGACCGTATTATGGAAAAAATATGAACAGTAGTCTGTGACAGGAGACAAATAGTTTTTTGATCCTGTTTGAATCTGTCATTTTAGGCAGTTCTTATCATGCTGATGCACAGTATGTTCAAGGGTTCATTTAACTGATCAGTTTGTTTTTAATTAGTTATTTATTGCAATAAAAAAGGGGGTTTCACATCATAATTGACAGTTGAGCCCTGTTTGTGATTGAGTCAGTCGATTTTATAGGCTGGAACTCAAATGTGTGGCTCTAACCTTGATCACTACTGCACAAACTCTGGCTCCAAATGAAGTCACCAGTGCAAGATGGCAGTGCTTGAATGTTTTTTTGTACAATAGAAGGAAGTGGAGGCGTGTCATCCATCTTTATTTAAGTCAAGGGTTGTGGGTATTAAGAGGGTCAATATTTAGGCATAGACCTTATTAAATCAACCCAAGTAACTGAATTTCCAACAAGTAACTAGGGTTGTTCAAGAAAGAAAGTTCAAGAAAATGGGTTCAGAATTAAGCAAGTTGGTCAATTTGGTAGTGATTTCTGAATCTCTGAATTTCTGAAATGTGGTATCTACATTTCTACATCTTTGGTCATCACAATAAAGCTCAACAGAGATCATCCATAGAAAATAGGAACAAACTGGCCAAAAAGCATGAAGGAAACTAGTCGCAAATGCTATCAGGATACTATTGGCAATATTAGTCAACCATGGCGACCTAACCGGTGCATGGAGAAAGTCTCCGGACGAAGCAATTGGTACTGAACAGAAGTTGTCATCCATTTTGCTAATGAAAAGTGGATGAGGAAAGCGGTTTAGCTCTGCCCTTTTATATGGGCAGCCCCCAGTAGCCATCATTCTGATTGCTCTGTGGGTATATGCAAATTTATTGGGCAGTTACTACAGATGAGGAAGCCTGGTTAGAAGGTGAAGCCTGTGTGAAATACAGCAGATCCAGGAGGTTAATGCTTTAATTTTGGAGTAATGGGGACCATTATAAGAGGGGAAAATAAATGGAATTCCTGCCATTTTAAACATCTCTGAACCACACCCAGGACAAATAGAAATACATGATTTTGTTGTTTGAACAAATCAAGATACAAATAGTAGCACCTCTGCACACTCTTAATCTGCCATTTTCCACAGGCTTGTTTGTGTATGCTGAGGCACTGTCAGACTCTCATGTTAGATTAAATAAGAGCCGATTACACTAGTTGTGTTTTCAAAAGGTTACAGTACGTGCTTTCTGGAAAATAGGTTATGAATACAGGGAATTTATAAAGCTGACAACAACGCTGCTTTGATGTGTCTATCAAGGCTTGGTTTGCTTTGTATGCGGAGATGATTGATTTGCTCGGTAAATATCTGAGTCCCAAGTGACTACACAGTCCTCACTCCACTCCTATTGTCATAGTCGCCACTCAGTCGATACGCTCTAATATCAGCAATACTTAAATCGAATAGCAACAGGCCAAAGGTGCCCCATCACCTCTTTGATGAAACTCATGAAGCGCCCTCCAAATCTCCAGGGTTTGTGGCGATGGCACTGCAGCGAGTTCACCGTCATCTGCGGAGCGTGCTGGTACGACACGGACACAATGTGGACTGCATCATAGGTCAGAGCTGCATCTGTCTGGAATAAGGGGTGAACATTATTTCAGCTGATGCCTGTGGAAATGCATAAACAGTTTGATCACCATCAACCCTAGTCTTCTTCAGACTGGTATAGGAAGATTCAAAAAAACCTTCCACGAATCCATTTTTTCTCTCAGATCGTCTCATTGACACTAATAACTTCAGCATTTAATATAAATTCCACAAGTGCTTTATTTTTAAGGGATTTTTATTGTAGTCATGATTTTTTCAGATAGTGATATACTGTATAACCAGGCTATAAGTCCATAATTTTATTTTTTCACGAAGGTTTCAGGCTCTCTTTAAAGGCAAACTATGAAAACTATCTGCACTTGAGATAAATTCACATACATAATGGAAGAATTTAAATTATATATATAACATCAGCACCTTGTGTGTTTCTCAACTGATAATTCAATATAGAATAGTGCTGTTTTTGTCTTCTTTATATAAGTGGCATATGCCTTCAGCAGCTTTAGACAACATCAATAATTTGGATGCAGTTGCTGTACACTGTCAGGGATGCACGATATTGGATTTTTGCTGATGTCTAATATGCTGATATGTGCTGGTATTCCACCTAATTCCAGAGAACATCAAGTCTCCCCTGTAGCCTCCTCTTGTTGTGATGGCCCACTGGCAGATGCAGAAATAAAATACAGTGCTTCTCAAAATTTACTGGGAAATATATAAATATAAGAAAACTGATAGTGATGTTTTTTTCACTGAAGTCTGTTTCTCTTGATTCTTTACAAATTCATTGTAATGATCAAGGAGCTGGCTCTTAAAGCTGCAATGAACTTTCATATTGTGTTGATTTGGAGGCCCCTGTGGACAAAAGCGATAGTATTTCCTCCACCATAACCACAAAATATATTGTCAAAAATAACCTTATCTAGATAAATATCTCCTCCTCCTTTTTAACTGACCAATGTACCACTCACTGTAACTTTACCTGGGAAAATGTAAACACAGGCCAATTTCCTGACCTGAAAATGACCTGAAACACAGACACTCCATAACTGACTGTTTGGGGGTGGAGGGTGGGGTGTCTGTGACCGAGCCATATTTCAGATCGACCCAAAAATTCCTGAGCACAGAAATTGTGGAAAAACAGTCTAGCAGTCTAATTTCACAATTCAGTACTACATGGTTCTCAGATTTTTAACATGTTCTAACATGTATAATGTGTTTAGAAGAAGAAATCCCTTTTTTCTTTACAGGGACTTAAATTAAAGCTGTTTCAAAACCAGTTAAAAACTCCTTGTAGTTGGTTAAAGATGGGTAATTGAATTTGTTGTGTTGAAGGAGTGTGATTTAGCTTCTCCATGCATGACTGAGGCTGTGCAAACATTGCAAATAGCCACTTTGCTTTTCGTTTCAGACACCTCAGAAAACCTCCATACTGCAGACATACACATACACACACATACACTAAATTAAAGAGTGATCTTATCAGTCTGTTTTATCAGCAGCAATGTTTATTTTGGCTCGATACCATATTTATTGTGCATCCCTACACCTGTTAATCAATATCAGAGTAATAGCAGGTTACAGTTGTTTCAGATGTTTAGTCCAAAACAATAAGACTAATAATTAAAGGAAAAAGGAAAGTAAATTTTCATTTGCTACATTATTAATTTACATTTGCTGATAAAGGGGTTTTAAATTTGTAACATCAGATCAATGGAAATTGCACTTAACTGGTGAACTAGTGGACATGTGGCATATGAAAATATTCAAGTAAATGAGCTCTGCCTTTAATTTGCTGTGTAAATAATGTCAGTATAACACATATAATGTGTTAGATCTACATCACCAATCAGAAATTGACAGTATGACACAAATGGGACAGATTTTCTGGCACTCTGTTTTAGACTATGCATCTATTTACTGACAACAATACTGTAGCTCCACAATCTGTATCAGGCTGAATTCTCCTCCAGAACAGCCTGAAGATATGGACTCAACAAAGACTGGAAACCTTCCATAAAGATCTTTCTGTCTTGATGGAATCATACAATTACTGCATTCAAGCTGTGAACAAGTTGCTCGACTGCATCTTATCCCAAATGTGCTGTGCTGAGTTTGATATCTTGACTATGAAGGCCAATGGAGTAAGCTAAAGTCTCTATCATTGTCCTAGAAACATACTGAGACAATGGTGCATCGTCCATTATAAACTATCCATTTGAAAAAGATTGGCTGTAAAGGGATGCACCTGGTCAGAAACGATGTTTAGGGAGACCGGCGCGTTCAAGGATAATTGGTGCGAGAGGGCTTAATGAATGCTCTCCAAGCCATTATATCACCCCCATCTGTACTGTTGAAAGCAGAAAGCATAAACGGGTGGATTGGTGCTATTCTTGCCAATATCTGACCCTGTCGTCAACATGCCACAACAGAACCACGATTTTTCTGACGAGGTGGCATTTTTCTCCATTTCTGTCATTCAGGTTCAGGGATCTTAGTTCGCACTTTAGCTTCAGCTTTGTGCTTGGATAATGGGTGTGAAGACTGTAAACCACGGGTTCAAGGCTGGACAGGTTGGACAGGTTGTCCTTTCTGAGACCCATTCTATACTGCAATGAATGACTTAGTTGTTATACCCTGAATACTTATGTGTAAGCTTGACTGACCCTTGACTTCTAACCTCTCTAATCAACAGGACATTTTTGCCCACAAAAACCCAGAGTAAATGCACTGAGCTGCACACGATGCCAGGACAAGAGGCTTGAACCAGTATTAAGTTTAACAGACATTTTGATTTAGTTATCGTCTTTTCACTAAAATGGCATTTAGATTTAGTAATATTTTTGTCATCTGAATCTTTTTGTTTTAGTCTAGTTTTAGTAAACTAAATAAAATATGATTTTATTCAACTAAATCTACCTGTTACTGACATTAACATTATATTACATTTCTGCTCCTTTCTCCTGTTGCATTCTAATATTAAAGGTAGAATCAGAAGGATTTGTCTAAGCTGTTTGGAAATTATACGTAAATGTTGGGTCTCATTACCAGAATGATAAATATCAATGTTTTGTGTTGGGAAAATGTCCTGAGCATGGCAAAATGATGAAAAAATAAGGAAATACAGGAGCAGGGCAGGTTTTTTTGTTTGTTTTTGTTTTTTGTTTTAGGAAAATGTTTCATATTATGCCTGTAAGCATACTACATTTCTTCAAATGTGCATTTGCCTTTTTGTTACATATTTGTTTCATCATATGAAGGTAAATTGCTAATCTATCCTTATATTTATTGGCATCTTTATTTACCATTAATATAATATGTATTATAGACGTGACCTGCATACTATCTGTGTAATTATCTGACATTACCGTGGCAGTGTAGTTTAGAAGTGACATATAGCTAGTGCTAGTAGTATCCCTATGCTGTTCATTATATATTAAATTGCTTTACATAATGTTGCTGGCAACATGATATTAAGTTGACAGCACGAGTTGAAAATGTTCAGCGATAAAGTTGCATGTATCACGGGGCATTGCAGAGTGTGTGGGGAGGTCTGGGCGGAGGGACACTCGCCCACAGACAGCTGCTGAGTGCCGGGGCTTCTGGAGGAGTAAACTCCCCGAATCATATCGGATTCTGTTCTGATCCGATGTACTTTATTTCATGAACGCACCCAGAGATACGGAGAGGAGAGGGGTAAGAAGAGAGACTAGAGGGAAATAACAGAACCAGTCTCCTGAGTGTGCACTTCAGTCCGAGATTGGATCTCTTCTCTGCTCGTCCCTCTCTAGCATATTTGTCTTGTTTTTATTTGTTGATGAAAGTTTTGATAGATTTCTTCATAGGTTTTTGCCATCATAAATTTCCTTTTATTTAGTTATCGTCTTGTTGCCAAAAATTATTAGTCAACGAAATTAATGCAGGCCTGGATCACTCAGTATATGGCCATACCACTTTGAAAATCACTTAAAATATTCATCTTTTCCATTCAACATTTAGTCGAACTGTAGCTGAACCTCTCAAATTTGTTTACGTACTTCAGAGAGTATGTATGTTTTATGTATAGATGAGCCACTGCCTGAAAGAGACGGCTGTATGCATAAATCAAAAGGAGATTAAATGGTTATATAGTGTTATATAGTTAGTTTTTGGTTACTATTTAGGGCTCAAACTATTTCTAACCATGGGCAAAAGCCATGATAGATAAATAAGACAGACAGATAGATAAATGTGGTCCCTTTCATATTGACATTTTGATGACTGACTTTAAATGGAACACCACAGAAGTAATAATAGTGATAAAACATACCGTCATGATGCCCTCCAGCAGGCCTGAGTCAGGTTTAGGTGGTATCTGTCTTTCCATCGACCATTTCTCCACGATGGATGCGACCTGGGGATTATCTACGTTGAGGATGCGGAAGCCGGTCATGTTGACACCACAGAAGCGATACGGCTCCAGGTCAATGGCCATCAGGTCCTTTTGAGAGACAACAGTAATGAAGGATGCATTCTCATTTAGTCTGCCAGCACTGAGCATCTTTGTTTTAAGTATTTTGTCCTGGATGCTTTCTCCTCACATGAAAAGAGAA
>JAJHUR010103381.1:0-12135 GCA_027495735.1 Lutjanus campechanus
ACTGGTTGGGCAAACTCCCACGAACCCTCAAGCACCCTGCGGAGGGTATAGAGCTGGTCCAGTGTTCCACGACCAGGACGAAAAACCGCATTGTTCCTCCTGAATCCGAGGTTCGACTATCGACCGGATTCTCCTCTCCAGTACCCTGGAATAGACTTTACCAGGGAGGCTGAGGAGTGTGATCCCCCTATAGTTGGAGCACACACTCTGGTCCCCCTTCTTAAAAAGAGGGACCACCACCCCGGTCTGCCAGTCCAGGGGCACTGTCCCCAACTGCCACGCGATGTTGCAAAGGCGTGTCAGCCGAGACAGCCCTGCAACATCCAGAGACTTGAGGTAGGGCGGATCTCATCCACCCCCGGTGCCTTGCCACCGAGGAGCTTCCGAACTACCTCGGTGACTTCAGCCTGAGTGATGAATGAATCAACCTCTGAGTCCCCAGCCCCTGCTTCCTCTACAGAAGACGTGTCAGTGGGATTGAGGAGATCCTCAAAGTATTCCTTCCACCGCCCGACAATATCCCCAGTTGAAGTCAACAGCTCCCCACCTTCACTGTAAACAGTGTTGGCAGGGTACTGCTTCCCCCTCCTGAGGCGCCGGATGGTTTGCCAGAATCTCCTCGAGGCCGACCGGTAGTCCTCCTCCATGGCCTCCCCGAACTTTTCCCATACCCGAGTTTTTGCTTCTGCAACCGCCCGGGCATGAATCGTATTGTGCCGAATTGTGGGCTATTTTAAAAATCTAAGATGTATTGTATAGTTGAACCTGTATCAAGATACATATTGAATCGTCTCAGTCAGTGAGATGCTCATCCCTAACTTTTAGGTTTTACATACTGGTGTTTAAATGTGTCAGCATGTTTTGTGGTTTTACAGTGTTTAAATAAAATGTGCCATCAAATTGTGTTATTTCTGAAAAAAATAGCTTAACGTCGGATTCTGAGATAGGAGGTGGCCAAGGAGATGACACCAGTCAACCATCTTTGGGAATTCTTGATCTCTCATGATTTCTGTATGTGCACAGGTCCCTGTTGTCTCGTGCCCTTATATGGTCATCGGTGGGGTGTTTACCTATGCTAGTTAGGAACAACTGGCACTTACCGGGCCGATGAGGTTCATTATAAGAACAGAGATTTGAGGACCTTTCATGATAACAAATCTAACAATAAACTTACAGTTATTGGTGAATGAAGCTGCTGTTGCTTGATAAACTGGGAATGAGGCTGGGCTGGATTTTAACGAAGGTGAAATATAATTTTCTTTATCCGTCCCATGATTCAGACGCACTTCAATGTTTAATGGGTCCTTATTTGACCCATGCTACACCTTTCCACCAAGTTTCATGAAAATAAGAGAGAAAAATTAAATGCCATTCCAGTTCCAGGTTATTCCTGGGAGGGCTGAGGACCGGTCATGGCTGAAGTACTGTATGGATATAGATTTCTGGAACGAGTTGGGTGAATTTTGTTGACTTGTCAGAACAGGAATAAGGACAGGATGTGAATGTTGTTGTGGGTTTACCAGAGGATGCAGTTGGTACATGCACAACAGAGTAAAAAAGGAGGGATACTGGTGGGGAAGAGACCTTGTTATCTTCTCTCCTTTGTGTTCATGCCTGGCGGCTTCGTTTGGTGTTGATGAATCAGTGAATCTGAATGGGTGAGTGGGTGAATGAGACAATGATTGCACTGATCGACTTGATAATCAGCATAAAGACATGTAGGTGGTGTTAAGTCTTCGTGGCACCAAGGCTGCTGCGTATCAAGGTCCATTATTTTTGCATTTATTTTAGAACTGATAAAAATTATGTATTTGGTTGTGTTAAATCTTGAATGATTTATGTATTAACTCTGCATATTTATTGTCATTTTTATTTAGTATTCTGCAATTTTATGTTATTATTATCCAGTACGATGGAACAGGATACAACAAAACATTTATTTAAGACCTGTCAGTCACAAATTGTGGTCTGCTGGATACACTGGTGCTGTTTTTCTTGTTCTATTTGTAAAGAACAGATGATGAAATCAACATTCTTTGCAGACTTTTATATGCAGTTAGATATTTTGAACCTGCAGAGCTTTAATGTTGATATTATTATATTTCGATTTACATTTTGCATTATAATTTCATCAAATTGAAAAAAATTACAAAAATAAACATTCACTCATAATCACTTCATTGAGCTGTGCAGAGTCCTGGGAACTGAAATGAATGGATAGAAAATATGAATCACAATAGAAACATTTCTTTAACTGCCATTACAAACAAAAACAACACAAATAAATAAACATTAAAATTTGTGATGAAACTGTTATATCTGTCAAAATAAAACAAGATGGTGGACCCAAAAATGCAGACAGCCAAACAGAAAACAGTTCAAATGCATTCAGTGTGTGTGTGTGTGTGTGTGTGTGTGTGTCTAGTCCCAGATGAAAATATACACACACATTTATTTTTTCACTCTCTCTGTGTGTGTAACCTGGTTTCTGTCTGTTTTTAATTCGTCTTTCACACAGTGAATTTGTCATTAAACCTGCAGCAGAATTTTGGAAATGATTACATGATGATTTTTATTATTGTTATTATTATTTTGACTTTTGGACTGTACAACGCTCTGTATATGAAATGCGCCTGTCACTGTCTGTCTGTCATATAGATAATATATAGATAATATTTTACCCATTGGTTGTATTATAAACTAATGAAATTCGTTAAAGGAAGTGATTTGGTGTTTTTAAAGTCATCATATTAAGGTGAGACGCAGACCCTCAACACAGTCACTCTGTTCGCTTTCACAAGCTACGGCCACAACACAGCAGGAGCTGGCTAGTTGACTGGAAACTGGCAGGACATTGGCAGGCTTCCGGAAGGCGTGGGAAATTTCAAGTGGCTGCATCTGTACATGTTAGTGTCATGTTTGAATACTTTCTGTCCTGAAGAGTTTTGTGGACAAACAGGAAACTCTCTGAGGAGTTATTGTTGAGGCATGGCGCCGCATGTCTGGCATGAGAGTTTGAGATATGAGCAATCCCTTCTTTTGCTGCATGTAAGGTTAATAAGAAGACTTTGTGAGAGATTTTTTTTTCTCCATGGCAGTGCTGAATTACCAGAGTAACTAATGAAACAACTTCACAGGGGGCTGTTTTGGTACATTTCCTCAAATATACCAAGAGTGTTAGAATAGAAGTTTTACTGTGTTTGGGCTGTCAAGGTAAAACTGACCTCTGATGTCTTTGCTCAAAGACAGTGATCCAACTGACATTTGAAGTCATAAAGATTTTAAAATATTCCAGCCTTTGAATATAAACTTACTTGACAGGATGTTGTGCAGTTTAGTAACACAATTACAGGAAACATCTCATGTCACCTATAATCTGAACCAGGCACGGTGCCACAATTTCAAGTGTAGGTGGGCCACAGTAACTTTGGCTGAGCCTTTAAATTACAAAAGTTCAAACTGTTTCCAACTGGTAGTCTCACTTTGACAAAAATGACTGATATCATGCTGTGGGGGGTGACGAGCACGTCCATTTGATTATGACACTTTTAAAATCTTTTTAAAAACAGTTTCAGTGCCAAGATCATTTATAATTTCACCGCTGCAGTTTGCATTTATTTTAAGTGGCACAGGATATCTCCTCATCTACATTTTCACTATGGATCGAGTAGATCAATACATCAATTCATTAACAAAACTAATTTTAATTCCTTTCAATGTATTTTCATTTGATCTATTTGGATTACTCTTTAAATTGATTGCAGGGAGAAACGGAGCGATCAGAATACTGAGTGAGCTACAATGACTTTCATCAGGAGAGCGAGCGAGGTGTGCTGCGCTGTTCATTCATAAAGTTTACTGTCTCTGCTGTGAAGGTGATCTGAAGACAATCAAGTCAGGCAGGAATATTTAGCTCTTCCTCCCATATTGTCTACATTTTCTACAAGTTCTAGTTTCAATGAGAAATGCATTTGCAGGTATAAAATAAGACAATGATATGCTGTCCTAAAATATAAAAAAATGTAAAATTTACCAGACCATCTGTCCTACTGTTGCACCCACCAAGAATGGGAAATGCCAACGGGGTCCTAAAGGTTATAGCTGACCATGACTTTGCCTGATTTATTCAGGCAAAGTCAAGTGAGGACACACTATTATAGACATTTTTTAATGGATAATATAATTTAAAGTTCTCAAAATGTGTTATTTCATATTCTATTTAAAGTTTTAGTTCGTTTTACATTTATATTTATCCATTTGTAACACTTCTTAACATTTTTCGGGGAAGTTAAACATTGTAACGTCCTGCAGAGGACAGGTCACATTGCCTGTACTTTCTTAGCACAGAGCCTGTATTTTAACAAATTGTGATGAATTCCTCTCCTAATATATCAAATCCATTTCATGAGTATACACAGGTGTGACAGATTTGACTTGTACAGTGTTTTTATTATTAATATATTTTTCAATTTTAACATAAAGAAGACTTTATGTGCGACATGTTTTGTCCCTTAGCTCAAGAATCTTTGTTTCTGTTTATTTATAAATCTGTATAGAAAAAATATTCATGTTATACATCCAAACCTGGGAAGATAAATTAGAAAATCTATGGAGCCTGTCTGTGTGTGTCTGCTTGTTGTCTGTCTTGTCTATCTGGTCCATCGGTCTTTTGTCTACCAACCCATGTCCCTTACTGTCTGGTCATGTCGCTGAGTAAAACGATACACAAGCACTGCACATGGAGGCTTGGGCGACTAAGTCTGTATTTTATTTGTTTGTTATGGTTTTGTTTTGCTTCTTTTCTGTTTGTTTGGTTCTTTTGTCTGCTCACATATTGTCTGTAAATGCACAAATTGAATAAAGGGGAAAAAAAGGAAATAAAAAAAAAAATAAATAAAAAAAGGCATAAAGATAAAATCTGCGACAGGACAGACAAGACCTTATAAAAGGAGGTTGCACGTCTTTGCTTTAGCTTTTTATTTGTCAAATAAACTGCTCCTCTCACACACTAAGTCCCTGTCTCTGTCCTAATATACTGTCTGTGGCGCCAACTCTTTCACTGCAGTACTCATTTTTACACGTGCAACACAAACAGTCCTCTTACTGATGATTTACTTTGCTTATTTAGGTCACAACCATTCATCAGTATTAAAAAATCTGTTTCATAAAGTTTAAACCTCTTGTAGCAGCTTTAAAACAAACTACAGGCCAAATTTGACTCCAGCACCCAGAGGTCCAACACTGTGCTGCAGATTTCTTCTATAAACAGGAAGTGTGGTTTCCTCTTCATATATTCAGAGGTTACAAGCAGCAGCTCTCAGACACAAACTTTGCACCAAAGATGAAGAACGTCTTTCCAAATTTTGCTCTCAAACACCTCAGCACCGTTGTCACAATCTTTGTGACTTTTGTTTACAATTTTGTGCTCGGTATTAATCTGGCGTGCTCCTGCACAGAACATGATTATTGCGATGTTTACATGCATCTGCCGTTTTTAATTCTATTTGTTTCCCATCTGTGGATGGACAAGACATTTCAGAGAGCCTGGACATACTGCAGCAATTTTTTGTGGGTTTTATGTTATCACACTGTCAGGGCAGCTTTCATAGGTCTGCTGTGGGTTGCGTTTGTACTTATCGATGGAGACTGGTACGTTTGCTGTAGGAACGATGGTTCTGTAAAACAGAGACAGTTGGCCTGCAAAGACAAGACAAACATCACACTTGAGGAACGCAGAGACATCGCTGATCTGAAAAACACGTCTGTAGTGAGTTTTTCTGTAAAAACATTATGTCAGTTTGTGTTCATTTATTAATTTACTGTGGTTTTATTCCGTCAGATCAGCGTGTTTATTATGCTTGTATATATCTTGAGATATAGAAAAAACCAAAAGGTTGTTTTCTTTCTTTGATGTGACAATTTGTTGCATCTTTGTTGCTTCTTTTTCAGACGATTGGCCTCTCTGTTTTCTTTGGTTCCCTTTTACTGACTGCCTCAATGTCATCATGTGGACGGATGGCATGCTGTAAATGTTGTAAGATTTATAACAGAAAAATTCTATATCACAAACTGATTTTAGAAGAGGAGGAAAATGTGCTGGAAGAGACTTTGAGAAAAGAAGCAAAACAAAAGTTGACTGAAGAAATCAAGGAAAAATTCTGTGGAAAACGATGGGATCAACATGTTGATGTTATCAAAGAACTAATTGAAAAGGAGGATGCAACTAAATTTCCTAAAAAACCACAAGACCAGGTAAAGAATCTACACTTATTGGCTCCATGTTCAGCTTCAGGTGATTTAGTCATTTTCTGGGTTTATCTGGTTACTTTGTACTTAAACAAATATTTTTCTAACACCGGTACTTTTAATTGCTCTCAACTATTTTAGTAATGTAACAGTACTTTAGTACAGATTTTCAGGACTCTTGCCACCACTGAATTCATTGCAGAAGCGAATCATTCAACAGACTTCTTATTCAAAACACTGAAAAGCAGATTGTGTTGTGAACAGGGGCAGCAACAACCGGACAAACAACCGGACCAACAACCGGACCAACAACCAGACCAACAACCGGACCAACAACCGGACCAACAACCAGACCAACAACCGGACCAACAACCGGACAAACAACCGGACCAACAACCAGACCAACAGCAGCTACAAGGGTATGTTTCTGACCTGAATGAGTCAGTTTAATTAGCAAACTCACCATAAATATCTGCTGACTGAGCATCATTCTCTTCATCAGCAGTTTAAGTTTAGAAGAAGAGTCCAAACGTCACGGTGTTAAGCAGTTTGATTTATAGGCCACTTTTAATGTTTGATCATGTTCATTAATGCATTAATGTTAAACCTGCCCCTTTTATGTCATCTGAGTTCATTTTTTCTCTCTGAATGTGAAACTTTGACTCACTGTATGAAACCATTTGCAGGGGGAGGAGTCATCAGTCACGTGAGACGGAGGTAAATACGTTACATGACAACAGAAATAAAATGGTGTCAAGGACAAAAAGAAAAGACAGAGAAAAGGATTATGTGACAGTCTGGAACTGAAGATGTGAGATCAAACTAGGCTGAAGAGGTAAAGCCTTGTGCACACCACTTTAACATCTAGAGAAATGAAAAGTTTGACAGCTCTGGTTACTGTTCCTAACCTATGATTGGACACTTGCTGTTTGGAGGCGGAGCTTCGTGAAGAGTCAACTGGTCCAAAAGTCTAAGTTAAGTTTGCAAAATAGGACATTGATAGAAAGTGAGAACAAATCGTAAAAGTTGACATTATAAATGGAAGAGTTCACTCAGAAATGAAAATTCAGTCATTATCTCCTCACTCAGTTTAAAAGTGGTCCACAGTGAAGGACATCAATCTTGTAGCTCAGGATCTCCTCAGTATATTGAGACCTACTGACCTGTGATCTGTACAAAGGCCACCAGAGGTCACTGCTCCGTCATTTTTAACTCTGACATGCAGACAGTCATTTATCAGCAGGTGACTTTCACTTTCAGTGAGGTTCACATATGAGCCCGTTTTGATCTTACTGTCAATCAGTGAAAAGTTTGAAACTGTTGATGACTCATCCTGCACTCAGGAGGGTTATTAACATTATTTCATGGAAGGAGAACACATCTCTTTAACAGAGCAGCCTGCAGTGTTTCTGTGGGCCTCACTGCACAAAAACACAACTTTATAAAATTATTTACTGATTTGGATGAAACTGGATCAGATTTCTGTTCTTCTGTCTGATGTTCACTGGCTGCTCTGCCTCAACTCTTGATTGGTTATTGGTCCTTGCCAAAGTAGCTGACAGTCACTGTTAGCTGCTGTTAGTAAGCAACAGACCCGGGCTCAGCAGCCTCCCAGTGAGCCTGGTCACCAGGATGAAATAAAGATGAAATAGAATTATTGTACACAACATTTTTAAATTGTTGATGCCGATTCGCCAGTGTTAGAGCAGTGTGTTACTGTTAGAGCGCCTCCACCAGGTGGAGACTCTTTGACCTACTTTACATACAGCTAGTTCAGTCCAGTGGTTCCCAACCAAGGGGTCAGGCCCCTCCAAGGGTCACCTGATAAATCTGAGGGGTCGTCAGAACGGTAATTTTTAGTCTTTTAATTGCGAATTTGAAAGTTTTATTTATTGTTGATTCTTAATGGGTTTTTTTGTTTGTTTGTTTGTTTGTTTTTTGCAGGGGACACGATGTGAACTCCAACCACTGAATAATGAGGTGCGTATATCATCTATCTATCTATTTCAAAGTAAAAATACTAATCCCACACTGTGAAAATACTCCACTACAAGTAAAAGTTCTGTTATAAAGTTATAAAGTAATATAGTATGGATGTAATTCCAAATTAGACTTAAGTAGAGTACTTGAGTAAATGTACTTACTGTAGTTACATCTCTCAGGAAGAACTTATGTACAAAAAACTAATTTTAAGCCCAAGATAGCATTTTTTAATTAATTTGTTTATTTTTTAAAATAGGTTTTGGTGTGTTCATAATTTTCTTCCATTGTCTGAAGGTTTGTGGTGTCAGATTTCTTTCGTATTGAGGTACCTTTTACTGACTTTAGTCTTTCAGCATAAATTGTAATATAGAAACAATTATTATTAAGGATTTGCATTAAATTTAGTATCTTAACTTACTTTAGTTCCATTGGGCTAAAAAATGTTGATTTAGCTCTACAAATACAAATAAAAGTCCAATAACGTCCCTTCTCATATAGTTTCCTCACTGACAGGAGGAGGTTTTCACTCTGAGGAGACCTGATACATGAAGTTTAAAGTCTGAGTTCACTGCAGCAGCTGCAGCTCTGATTTATAAATACGATTCTTTCACTAATAAACATTAATAATATTCACACAAACAAATATTCCACCTCAGCAGACACCAGAGCTCTGTACATTTTATAATATTATTATTATTCTATATTCATTCACTAAATCCTGTTCCACAAACTGTGTTTTCTCCACACAGGAGGATCTCCCTCAGACTGGGGATCAATCTTCATCAGATGAGTCGCACACAACTAATTTCTAAAATTTACTTCATAAAATCCTCGTAACAATTTTCTCTCACATTTTTAAAGTAAATTTTACTGTTGTGATATTGAGAACGACTCACTTGTTAGTATCAAGAAAAGTTTACTCACCACTCAGTTTTACATTTATGAAGTAAATGTTACTTAATTATAATCAAGCAATAAGTCACATTTATTTAAACTAATTAAGAAAAGACAATTTGTTTTTTTGAAGCAGCAGGAGTGCTGGTGTAGGAAGCTAAGCTAACCTCCTGCTGTGGACAGAATCAAGAGCAACATGTGTTTTACACACCTAGTTAGTTCATGTTCACTGAGCAACAGTAGTGTACACTGTACCTCATACAACCCTGCATCAAAAAACCTGAACTATCCCTTTAATTTGAATGACTACATTTAGTTTATAGATTTTGTCGGCTTTTTCAGTGGACAGTTTGGGTCATTGCTTATTAAAATATCTATTGCTTCTTTTTCCTTCTCGTATGTCAAACTTCTGTTTAAACTGTTCCGTTAAAATAAATAAAGTCATGTTTTATCATCTTCATAAGGTTCCTCTTCTTTCTGATTAATGTAGTCTGAGGTGACATAACAGCTTCATGTCTCTTCACAATGCTTTGGTTCTGTAAACAGATTAATCTTGTGTCAATATCACGTTATTGTTCAATAAGAACACAAGAGCACACAGAGCACGAGCCATGTGTGTGAAGATGAAGTGTACAGAAGCTTCAGATTGTGAGAGTTTGTGCTGCATACACTGTATGGGACAGTGTGTGTGTGTGTGTGTGTCAGAGACAGATTATGACTGAGTTTACATTTTTGGGTGAACTATCCCTTTAAACACAGCATTGAAAGGAGGAACTGGAGTGGAGGTGGGCTCCAACGCAGCTTACAGAGGAAGCCACAAAGGCAGGCAGGCCAAAGCAGCGTAGATAAGTCGTCCTGTGCGAGATTTTCTCTGACTGAATTCTTAGAAGTGAATCAGCTGAGACATGAGCTGATGTAGCTGTGATTCTGAGCTGAGCTCGACTCTGTGATCTGCCTGATGTCACACTATATGTGCAGTTTTTGTGATGATATAACTGCAAGAAACTACAAGATATCCAGGCACTGATGTAATCATGAGAGAAAGGTTTCACAAAAACATACAGCTGGACATCATCAGCGTAGCAGTGCTATGAGACACACTGATACCTTTAATCTGTCTCGGGAATGCAACAGGCATTTTTCAGCACAGATGGTCTCCAACCAAACAGACCTGAAGTACTGATGAACCATTCTGGTTTCAGCCTGACACCTCAATACACAGCAGCCTCAGTTCCACAAAGACTAAACACCACCACCGCGATGTCTTCACGCTGATCATCAGCTCCAGCCCATCAAAAAGAATAAATAAATAAAAATCAGTTACCCTCCTCCTCCTCCCTTCACTCTCCCCTCTTCCTCAACTGAGATTCACTGATACAAATTATAACTGTGTCATAACATCTGTCATGACCATGAGGGAGTGTTTATGGATGTTTATGACTGTTGTTATTAAGTGTCTCTAATGCAAAGCTGACGCTGTTTGAGATGTTGTTGCTATGATCAGGCCTGTTGTGTAATCTGGGAGTGAGGTTTGGTGAAAATCTAAGAACAGTTATAACGGTGTCATGAATCATTTCCTTGAGATAAACTGGTACCAGTTGAATTTGACATAAAGAGTCGTTTGATGACAGAGTTCAGTACAGCTGTGATGTAGCTTACAGAGATACCTGATGGACGTTAGCAGTCAGCTAGTTTACTTGTTGCTAAAAACATATTCATATCTAAAAATGAACTAAAAGTAATTTTAAAGCCACAGTATAAAGATTTAAAGTAGTTAGGGTGAGGGTTAGGCTCCACCTCCAGCAGACACACACACGTCTGACTGAGACAAAACCTGCTGCACACTGATGCTTCAGTATCAATAATCTAATGTCACTTCATGTTGTGTTTTCATCACAACATGTAGTTTCAGTGTTTCATCTAAATGCAACTAGAAGTGATGAAGAGGAGGGGAGGAGCTAATGTTAGATTATTTTGTGCTACTGATGCTTCATATCCAGGTCTTATAGATGTGGCTTTAATTTCTGACGCACAAAACACACACAGGTGACGTCACTGCAAACTCCAGACAAATGAACAGGTTTTGTTCTGTAAGATGTGTTGTGATGCTCTCCCTCCTCTGCTAACTGACATTTATTCTTAAACTGCACTGAAATGTAATAACAGCTCATTGTTAATGTGTTTCTGAATTCTTTCATTGGTGCTGAGCAGTTAAAAAAATCTGTTTTTGTGTAGTTTTGAGGAAGCACTGCATTACATGTGTAGCCTAACAACATGACAATAAGCTCATTATTTAATGTGCACTTTTATTTTATTCTGAAGAGATGCTTATAGATATACAGTACTGCAGACACCCAGAAAAAACATTTAATTTTATTTCAGGAGTTATAAATGTTACTCGATTATCTTCTTTTTGCTTTCACTGCATTTATTGATTTAAAATACACTTCTAACCTCTGTAAGAACAAACATTTTAATGTGAAAATACAGTATTTTATTATTATAACTAGGGATGGGAATCGAAAACCGGTTCTTGTTGAGAACCGGTTCCCCGTGTTTCAATTCCACGGAATTGTTTGGCAGTTTTGCAAACGATTCCCATATCGATTCCAGCGGGCGCAAATGACGTCACCGTTCGGATCGCTCTCCGCGGATCACGGCACGCATCCTACGTGTGAGCATCATAGTTTTACTGTCACTGTTACTTTTGTATAAGTTATATCACCCCAAATCTCAATGCAGAGTTGCAGTGAAGAGACAGGGCAGATGCTGCTGTGTGTGCTGTGTGCGCAGCGCATCTGTGCGAACAGCGACTGATTTAAAATCCCTCACGTCGTCTTGAGTGAAATCCAGACCATGACTTTTTTCACTGCTGTAACTATGCTGTCGTCAAAGAAACAGATCATAAGACTGTGATAGTTATTGAAACTTTGGTGATATCAGCTGTCTTAACTTCTACACAGCTCCTCCGGTGCTGCAGCTCTGTCTCACCGTGTCTGTGACAGTGCGTCT
>JAJHUR010103384.1:0-11734 GCA_027495735.1 Lutjanus campechanus
GACAGGGCTGATTTACTGTAGTTATTTAAAATAAGCCTGAGAGAGGGAAAGTGTGTTTTATAATGTGATGGCAAATGCACTAATAGACTGCTAATGCACTTGTAGAAGTTATAAGAGGAGGATATAGTTGATTGCCTTTCGTATCTGAGTGCAGTAGCCTCTGTGTAGCCTCGTACAAATTTAGAGAGGAGTGTGTGTGTGTGGTGCGCCATGGTAGAAAATGTTTTTTGTGCTCTTGAAGCCGGGCTCTAAGAGGTTTTCAGGATGCTGTTTTTAACTTCTTTTTCTTTTTTTTTTGTCCATGGACAGAAGCTTCAATAATACAGTTTCATTACACAGGAGCTTCTGTGGTAGAATGATTCAAATCCCACCAAAAAAAAAAAAAAATCCCCCCTCGAGGTTTCAGTCCCGGCTTTTGGCTTTACCTTGAATTAATTGGCGTCAGCGGCAGCGCGTTCAGGCCGAGGTCACCGCAGTCGCCACTCAGAGCTAATGAAAGAAAAAAAGAAAGAAACAAAGAAAGCCTGCTGCACAAAAGTATCAGATCAATTGTCAATTGAGCTCGTTAGGACTGCTCAGTCATTCTCCTCCTCTGTGATGGAGGGAGTTTTGGCATAAAGCTACGGTGGAATAACAGCGAGCAGTCGCACTTTATTTTACAGTACAACGAAAAGACGTAAAAAGCTGCATTTGTATCAAACTAGACAAAAACTAGAAGCACTAGACCCTTATTAGACTTTATTAGACGGTCATTTGGAACACATAACAAGAACTGTACTGTAAACTAAAGTGAAATCACATATATTTCCCCATTTAAAACAAGAATGATAGAGGAAGATGAATATTTTGTCTATGGGTGACTGAATTATTGTAATTAGGGCTTCATGATTTGGTAAAAATGTCATATTGCGATTATTTTTACCAAAATTGTGATTGCAATACGCAATATGATTAGTGGGAATGGTCATTTTGGCATGACAATTTTCATGTTCACTGAAGAAAAAAAAAGATTAAAATCCTGATGATGTGATATTTATTTATTTAAAGATTTTTAGGCCAGATCATCTGCAGCACTACAGTACCTTGCTGTTTTCCTTTTTCAAAAAATGGCCTTTTGGTTCTGGTTCCGCAATCTGAATGTTGCATTTGGCCGTATTGCGATTTTATTGCGATTGCGATTAATTGTTCAGCCCTAATTGTAATCCTGCATCTGTCTTGGCACCTCTGCCACTTGTAGGGAATCAACTAAAGAAGGTGTGTCTCAGTAGCAGATATGTGTTAGTTTACAGAACAGTTCTGTTGTAATGTGTCCCTCTAATAAAGTCCAACAAGGGTCTAATACTGTCTGATTAAGAACATATTATTTATAGTTTTTGTTTAGTTTAATACAAAGTACAGCTTGTCTTATTAACGTACTGTAAAATAAAGTCCGACCCACTGAACTACTATTTACATTTAGGAAATTACACAAAGTGTTGTTCAGATGTTCTCAAAGCGGTCTGACAATATGAGTAACGTCCCTTGATGTATCTGTAAGTTACGACCTGAGGTTTGTCCCTTCATGAGTCTCGACACCGGCAGCCTGGTGGTTACCGCTGGCTGGCTGTCACCGTCTGTAGTAGATTCCTATTCACACAGTGCTGAAAGGGCATATTTAATGACCTCTCATTATCATTCCTCTCCGAGGAAATGATTTCCAAACCGTCTCTACTTTACTGATTAGGCCTCGAAGGATTCCCCTGATGTCGTTTCCTCTTCCTCCCTCTTCCTTTCTAATGCAACTCTGTCCCTGGAGTTCTCATTTGTGTAAGTGCTATTCCATGACCCCGCTGTCCCCAAAGCTTTTCTTCTAGTTGCTGACTCTCTCTGCCACCACTCAAACTCACCTTTTTATGTAACATTGATGTCTTCACCTGTTTGTTTATGTCCTGTTTTCTTCCCACTCTCTCTGCAGAATGATACCTGGTCGGAGCTGTACTCCTTCGCCGTGTTCAAGGCGATGAGCCACATGCTGTGCATCGGTTATGGCCGGCAGGCCCCGGAAAGTCTCTCAGATATCTGGCTCACCATGCTGAGTATGATTGTGGGAGCTACTTGCTATGCTGTTTTTATTGGCCACGCAACAGCTCTTATCCAATCCCTGGACTCGTCCAGACGACAGTATCAGGAAAAGGTGAGGCGCTTCATTAAATCAACTCTGCTTCATGTTCCCCTTAAAGGAAAAGTTTGACATTTGGGGAAATTTGCTTATTCACTCTCTTGGCGGGGTTTAGATGAGAAAATCAGTACCGCTCTCATGCCTGTACAATAAATATGAAGCTAGCACCAGAAGCTGGCTGACTTAGTTTAGCATGAAACAGGGGCAAACAGCCATTGACATGGGAAGTAAGAGTACTGAGGGCGCTGCAGCACCTCTTAAAACCAGGCAAGATACTCGGTAATTTGGTCATGGGTCACATCTCGCCTCAAGTCACTCGCTCTTTGTCTCCTTGAAGTTCTCATGCATTCATTGTTCTTATCTGTGTAGTTGCTGTGGCTGCTTTGCCATATAGGTGTTCAGATTTGCTGCAGTGTAAAATGTCGAAAACTGCTGTAAATAACAACTAAATATAAATGATCCTGGCCATTCAAAGTAAAGCAAAAACTATGACTGCTGCCCAGCATTGACTATGAAGTCATTATGTAGACTGAGTTTCTATCCAAAGGTTAACAAAATCTGCTTGTCAGCACCTCACCCATGTTTGTTTAATTTGTACAATAAGCAAAATATGAAAATGATAAACTGTGGTTTTATGGAGGTTTTGTGATGAACTATATTTAAACACACACAGAGTGGTATCAATTTAACTCTAGACACAATAAGTATATTCCCCAAAATGTCAAACTTTTCCTTTTCCTATAACTTTAAAGTTGTTGGAATCAACTTATTCCCACCACACTGCCTGACAATATCACACATGTACTGTATCAACGTGTTCTGACTCTTAATTGAAACTAATGTCTTGCACATTATTTTATACAAATTTCCATAAGAACTGTCCTGACACATTTGGTATCTTTTGAAACTTAAAGGTCTTTGGGTTTTAGTGATACTTTATAGGACAATATACATTAGGCAGTATAGAGTGATAGTGACATGCATGGTTAATGAAAGTTACCAAAGATTCTCACTTTCTCATATAACAAAGCTTGATAAAGAAGAGAGGCTCAGAAAACAAGAGCTGACGTTACATCTCATTACCGATGTTGGTATGTGGACGTCTCTTATAGTTAATGATGTGTAGTTATCATAGACGGTATAATAAACAGTAGATGGAGCGTCTGCAATGTCAGCCATCGGTTTCTGAAGAGCAGTTTTGAAGCTCACAGTGTGATGTTTCTGGCTGTGACTATCTTGATCGTGCCTGACTCAGGTGACTCCCTGCTAATCCAAAACGGGACAAAGAGGTGGTGTGTGGGTGGAGCTGAAGCGGCTAACTTGCCACCTGTGACTGTATGCGCCTGGCACTCAAATCATTCTTAATTCTGCATAACTTTAAGCTTTAATAGAATTTAAACAGGTGAGTTATATAAAAAAATCACCTCTGTACAGCTGAAGAGATCAAAACTGTTTTTTGTATCTGTAAATGTGGGCATTTTAATATATCCCATATTACTGTAAAATGGGGATCGACTCACTTTTGGAGCAGCCTCATGTGGCTATTCAAGAAACTGCAGCCACACTGGCTTCACTTTTTATCCCTGAAAGATGCTGCATGGTTTCAAACCTCCAGAGCTCCTTCAGATTCAGATTAAGAATCAGGTTTTATTACATCTTTGACAAAGTTTGATAAAGGAGAGAGGCTCAGAAAATGAGGACTGACGTCTTATTAACCGCGTTGGCGCATAAATGTCTCTTACAGTTAAGAACTGATATGTGGTTACAGCTTCATGTTCCATTAAGAATTTTGCAGATTTTTAAATCTGGGGAAAGAAGATCTCTGGTATCAGATTGGTTTTCACCGAATATCTGCTGATACCTTTAGTTTGAATCTGTATCTGGGGAGAAAAAGCTGGATCAGTTTAAACTCTGTGTGGCTGCACAGTGTGAGTTTTGTCGTGACCGACCCACTGGTTAGTGGTCACTTGGAACAGCTCATTAACACATTAATATCTTCTCCCTCTCTTTGTTAGCAATTGGCTGCAGCATAATTTTGCGTTATTGATTATTTGCCTCTAAATTAAACGGAAAGTAATCATAATGTGGCCTCATCTATTCATCTATTCTGTTCATCATGCAGGAATATGAATTTTAAAAAAGTGAAAATATTTTCATATAACTAGATGTATCGTGGTGCAACAGGGGTCGCGCCAAAACACTTTCCTTCGACCTTGATCACACGTGATCAGGTCCTGTTAATCACTCATATGTACTGTTATTAGGTAGTTTTTTTTTCTTCTTCTTCTACTATCTCTCAGACATCTTTTGACACGGTGACGGGGGATCAGAGCAGCGAACGGTGCTGCAGCAGTGGCCTGTGGTGGTTAACAGCGCAGCCTCTCTGTTTCCAAGCAGAGTCTCGCTGGCTGGGGAGCAGGGGGAGTGTTGCTGGCTTTCAGCAGCCAATCAGAGGCTGCGGGTGTGTTCGGCCAGGTAGAGCCACGTCGCCAGGGGCTGGGCGTATATGTGTGTGTGTGTGGCCGATGTGGGTGAGCGAGTGTGTGTGTGTGATATGATGTCCCCTTGGGCAGCGGTAGAATTGATGAGGCAGCAGACCTGTGTGTCCTGCCAATGTCATCCTGAAGGTGACGTAAGCAACCATGGCTGCCTGGATCTCACTCACTCACTGGCTCTCACTCCACCTGCACTCTCTGTCATCTGTTATGCGTCTTTATTCATCCCCTCTTTTCTCTTTTCTTCCCCTCCTCCTCTTATAATGTATAATACCTCCACCTGATTTTCTGCTTTGTCTGCTGTCTCTCTCTCTCTCTGTCTCTTTTCCCTCTCTCCTCGGTCTTTCTTCCCCTCTATCCTCTCTGTTGGTTGTGTCCTTGAGAGGTGCAGTGCTACTGCTAACTGTCTGCTACAGGGAGCAAAGAGAGATGGGGGGAGGGGAAACCTGTGGGAGACGGGAGGGCCTTGTTGTCGACACAAGTCCTGGTGCACTGCGAGATATTTGAACACTGTCTGTTTCACATCGTTTAGAGTGTTTTTTGTCGGCTTTTTGTCTGGCTAGCACTGTGGGGAGCTCCCCGTAGGCTTTTCTCAGCCATGTGGCGGGACGCTCGGGTATAAATCATGTCCAATAAATGGATCAGAAGACAACGATTCAGCAAGTTAAGTGCTTACTGGTGCTCTTGTCTGTGTTCTGTCTGATGGGAGTTAAAAGACTAGAAAGAAACCCATTGGAATGGTTTCTTCCACACGGGGGGGTCACCAAAATGAGCAGCCTGTCCAAGAAAGAGCACATTATATGGTCCCATTTACCTGTTGCTGATGGTTGAAAGTTTACGCCTCAGTTTTAAAGGGATAGTTCAGAATACTTAATGTGGGGTGTATTACCTACAGTAGATGGTGGTCAACATGCACCCAGTTTGGAGAAGCAGAGAGGGGTGCAAGCATGGAAGCTAAGCAATGAGCTGCTGTGGACAGGGTCGGCAACAAAAGGTATTTTAGCAACTTTAAAAAAAGGTCCACCTAAAAAGATCCGTATCAACTTACATGTACGCTATGTTTGCACCACTTAACCTTTCTGTCAGTCAGCCTTTTCTGACCGGAAACCACTGTTATTTGAGCCAAATCGCTCTCTCCAGACCAAACCAAACTCCATGGGTGAAATCAGTAATTTTAACTCTCAGAACACGGGAGCTGCTGGTCTACTGCTTCGACCTTGTTTGGGTTATTGAGCGGCTTTGTTGTTTTAAAAGGATATTTTGCATCAAACAAAGTCACACAATAACACAAATTAACCAAAAGAGCAAGGCGGCGGTAGACCAGAAACTCACATGTTCTGTGAGGTAAAATGACTGATTTTGCCTATGGAGTTTGGTTGGTTTAGAGAGAGAGATGTTTGACTTATGCAACAGCAGAAAAGGCTGTCTGTAAAGCGGTGAAAATATTCTAAATATTGCACACACGTCTTTTAAGTTGCGGACTCTGTCCACAGCACTTAATTGCTTAGTTTCTGCTTCTGCTTCTCCAAACCGGGGCCGTATTGACCACCATCTACTGTAGGTAATACTCCGACTATCAATAAGTGCCTCATGCAACCTCACATTAAATAATCCAAACTATCCCTTTAAATATCCAGTGAAATTTCCCCAACAAGCAGTCTGAACGCTGACAGAAAACTCAAGTCTTATGTATTTAAGAGCTGTGATGAGTTTTACAAGCATGTGCATAATCCTTAAACTTTTTCTTCAGTCTGAGGATAAACTGATAAGTAAGAAACATGCACGCTTTCACATTAGAAATGTTTTCATAATGCTGTGTGCTCTGTGCGTATTCACTCGTATTTTATAATGTGTCCTCCTCACCCCATCCTTGAATGTATGTTTTTTCTGCTGAGGGTAGGAAAGTGCATTTCCCCAGAACCCTTTTTTTCCTGACCAGTTGTCAGATTTCCTTTTTTTTTCTGCTGCAAAGTTTTTTTTTTCTGCAGCTCTGTGAGGATTAGTATTTGAGCTGAAGATGTGTTTATTTAAAAAAGAAAAAAAGAAAAAAGAGAGAAACTCGTGGAGCAGAAAAGTGCCAGCCATGCCAGTGAGGCTGATGCTGATGCTGCTGGGTGAATTCGCCACGCCTCCAGATAGGACTGTGAGTGACATTTTTATCATTTGGAGAGTGTTAGCACAACACGTCTGCTGGCAGTCTGTTACAGCCTCAGTGAGACTCGAGCTCACATTGTGCGGAGGTCTCCATTTCAGCCCGGCAGTAATGTCAGACTCACACAAGCCATGCTGGTTAAATTTAGGGAGAATTTGGCTTGGTGGCTGTGGTGCAGAGACCTATGAGTTATTTATACACAGTGCACACTGACACATAGCAGAGGGGCAGATAGACCTACATAGAGAGAAGCAGTCTCGCTACCTTTGATGCACCTTTGAAGACGACACCAATGATAAATCCAGGCATGTGTTTCTGCTTATCACAGTTTCTTCACTTTAGAATTCATGTTTGTTGATATCTGCCTGGTCAGCCAGGAGAAACACTTCTTCTTTTTTTTTTTGGTGCATTACATTCTGTGATTTTGACTTTGTGATTATCCTGTTTTATGTAATACGGTGCGACTTCACTTGAAAATGCTGCATTAAAGGCCCTTCACACCCATGGTCCACCCACACAGGTGTTTTCACTTATTTTGCCTGATTAGATCGTCTCTCATATTCTGCATTCACACGCTGCCTGCAGAACAAGAAGAACAGCAAAAACCTCCCGTTATTCCAGCCTGAGTGTTCACACAGTATCCAAAGATGTTTCCTCCCAAGTGCAATTTCTGAATAAGTGGAAGCAGATACAAACTGTGCATAGCTCCCTTTATATCAGCTGAATTCATTATATTAAGTGTTTATATTGGATTTTATTTAGATGGTTTTACGCCCTCACTCTAAGGCGCCCCCATGTGGCGAACAGCACTCACTGACCCCAAATCAGAAGACACCTTTGAAGGGCGACTCCATCGTCGATTTTCCAGGTTTTTCAACTGTAAACGCCCACTCAGCCGTTACAAAGAGCAGTGACGTAGGTTGCAGCGCTGATGCCCTCCCTCCCCTCTCCTTCTACGAAAGGAGTCCGGTCAATCTCAGCTGGGAGATGTACACAAGCGGTGACGCTGCAACTTTAACAAGCTGTTCGCTTTTATAGTGTAAAAAACAAAACAAAACAAAGAAGTCAAGAAAGAAACCTTCTGAATTCAAGTTTCTCTTTTACTGAAGATGAGCTTGTTCGTAAAAAACACATTTCAAACTCGACAGAAACAAAATAAAACTCCCCCAAAAAGTCACTTTGTTAGTTTCTCCAATGTTCAACAATCACCTCCTCTGGTTTAGTTGAAAATAAATCCTTAATCCACCACGTTAGATGTGAAAATATTCTGGCTCCCCGCTGCCTGTCACATGCCGCTACTCTCTGCTTCACCACTCTCCTGTCCCAGACTTCGATCTTTATAGTCCCCAGAGTGAGAGTCCTGATCAGAGCCATTGTGTGTCAGTTCGGTGCAGTATTCCCTGGTGTCAAGCTGGTCCCTGAAGGTCTCAGAGACTGTGTTTGATCCCGGTTTGGTCGTGTTCACTCAGAGGCTGCTGAGTGGTTCAGTTTCCTGCAGTGTAAACACAAACTCTCCCCCCACTGCTCCGAGCTGCAGGTCCAGCCAAACTCCAGTCATATTAGGGCCTTTAGCTACACAGCTAACTAAGCTAAGCTAACTACAGCCCAAAAGAGCTGCAACAGAGAGTAAAGTCAGCAGCAGTTAGCAGTTACTCTGGTGATACGCTGCCTCCCGCTTGTTTGGAGTTAACTTCGACAGGTGGCCGTATTTTTAATGCTGCTCCTTCAACCTCAAGGGTTTATAGAACAATGTCATCATGCAGAAATCTAAGTCATGTCACATGGGAAAATTTTTTAGAAACGTCAGGAAAATAGCATTTTGATGCCAAACATATGGACTTAGACCAGAATTTGAATTTTGGATTTGAATACAGCTACAGAATAATATAAAACCTTGAAAAACTCACAAATAACAGTCTCACCCTTTAATATGACCAAATCCATGGGATTTATTAACATAAAATACAAATAAACAAGACGCTAAATCAACAAAATTCGATTCACAAAAGATACTGAGCACAAGAAACCTTACTTTAGCTGGTTTTGAGAAGAAAATATGCAACTTAAGCACCTGTTATCCATAAATCTGAAATGAACTTACAATTAATGACACTTTCCTCACAATCAGTGATTTCCTCTCACGTAATGTAGCATAAATGAGGGTTTAGTCATGAATGCATGTAGCACCTACCTTGGGAGTGTGTCACTATTAATTCCTCACAGTTTTAATTGTTACTTCCTATCACATTGTTCATAAAGCTGATACAAAGTTCATCCTGACATAACCAGCAGCAAAATCACTTCAGTGGAGTCTAGACTTTGCTTAAATATAAGATCATTTCCACGTCAAAGGAAGGTTTTTATAAATAACTGCTTATATGTGGGTTTCTGTTTCTGTTTCTGCTTCATAGTTAAGATCAAAATACTGTATATTCTAAGTTCATGTTTTAAATGAGGCCCCGGCAGCTCCCGCACCAGACGCCGCTCTCCTCTGATGATCTGATGCTGCACAGGAGCTTTTAAGCCCCTCTCTCAGGCCAGGTGCACCTCATTGAGCAATCAGGGATGGGCAGAGCGAGAGAGGACAGAAGAAAAGGGACAACGGCACAGGGAACACACACACACACACACACAGCTGTAACAGGTGCAGCACCCTGGGGTGGTGGTTTTGTAGCCTGATAGGTTACCAGTCTGTTCACACTAATGTAGTTCTTTTCATCAGTTTTGCTACTGTCAGAAACTCCTGATATCTCAGACTCAGAATTTCAGCTCGGAGGTGTTTTTTATTCTGTCTTGGCTTCTTGTAATTATGGTGTAACAATATTAATGCAGCATGAGGACTGTGTGGGCATGTAGCGCTGCATTTGATTGACATCTGTCTGACCCCTGTGTTAGCTCTGCTGCACCAGTTTGGATGGGAGACAATGTACCGTTATAATTCTTACAGGTTCATGAAGTTTTATAATAAGACTCATAGATGTGCAGGCACTTAAACAGACACTTTTTTTTTTTTTTTGTGCAGTCAAGCCGGATTTTCCTCCCCATTCATTCCTTCAATCTGACCGAACTATGACACTCGAAATCATGGGCCTCTCAAATGTCAAGCCGGTTTAAGAGACGGGAGGAGGTTGATCTCTCATTCAGGAAATATTGTTTGTTTCTATTCTTGCTTTATAACTGCACAGCAGAATAATGCAAGCATCAGAGCAGGAAGGACACCGCCAGGCTGCAGTGAAAGCAAGGACAGTGACAGAGGTTAATGACAGTAAAACGTTTGCTAAAACGCCGTATAATCCACAACTCTGTCAACTGCTGTTGTTAGCCTGATAGCCATGCTTGCTCTCGCAGTTTTTACAACACTGTGCACACAATTTCCTGACTACCACCTCCCCCTCAACCCCCCTAGGTTTTCACTCCAAGGCAAATTTCGGTCAGACTGCAGCTCAAGGATAGCTGGTCAGTGCATGACATCATTGGACAGCTATCTGGGTTGATTAACACGTTTTTGTTTAGCTGAGAGTGTGACTTTCTGAAATTACTCAGACGCTGATTTAGAAAATGTGACATCACTTCGGGTTTTGCTGTGAAGAATTTTGTTTGGAGGATTTCAGATATGCTAAATGTTTTTCACAGCAGACAATTTGACTTGCCACAGTAGGAAAAGCATGTGTGACTAATGACATTAAAGGTGGGCTGTGCCTTTCTAATCCAATACACTTAAAAAAAAAAAAATTCAGTACATATCTCCTCACGGTCCTCTAGCTTCCCGTTCTGTGTTTGTGTGCTGAAAAAGACCCAGATGTTTCTACACGGCCCTCGCTCTGTAAATGGGATGTAAACAAAGTGGCTTGGAGCGAGCTGACTGTTCCAACCAGTCAGCAACAGGTGACGTTCGTGCTCATGTGCAGGACAGGGGGAGGAGGAGGGGAGATGAGGGAAGAGAGACCGACTGTAATGGTGTGTTCATTCACTCCAAAAGAGAAACATATTCGCCTTGCGTTACTCACGCAAGTTTGATCTCTGGATCGTTTTTGGAACATTTGTAGTTATCCGCTTTACTCACGCTTCACCCCAAACAGGCAGCTGTAAGCTAATGAGCAACATGCTAACAGTGAGCGAGCACTGGCTGTCAGGCGCCATGTGTGTGTTTGTGTGTCAGACTCTGACAGCACTCACCAGAGAAGCTGGTTCTTTCTATTTTGTCCCTGCTGTGTCTATTCTTTCCCCACCTCCTCTCTGTGCATTCACAGAGTAACTTTGTAGTATGTTTCTCTTCAGGCCAGCTGTCAACATGGACAGAGAGACTAATTAGCTCACTGTAACAGCCAAGCACAGTCGGCTGCTCCGTGTGTCGCCGCTGCAGACAGGATGAGAAGTGAGAGTGACGATTAATCCACTTTTTAATCCCAAAAGTTAAAAACAAACAAACTCTGAGCTCTTCTCTTGCTGGAAAACAGGTCCAGGACTCCTCTGTGGTCGGTGCTACAGACAGGTTGAGAAGCAGGAGTGAAGATAAATCCGCTTTCTAACCCCAAAAGTTTGAAACATAAACTCTGAGTTCTCTGTGTTTCTTCATCCAGAGGTTCCGGTCTGTGATCTGTTTGCTCTGTGCCTCAGCTCCACCCTGGTCCTCTCCACACTTGTATTTTCATAGCAATAAAATATTACTTTCCCCAATTGCGGTTGCCAGTAATGTTCCTTGGGGCTGCACTCGATTCAACCATGTTGCTCAGTTGTTTCTGTCATTTCCTTGACAATGCACGTTCATGAATTTTAGGGGTGGAGCTTCTGAAGGAGCACTGAATGATGGGGTGTCTTTGAATCGTTGTTGTGTTCAAATATCAACTGTCTTTCTCCATGACTCACTCCACCTTTAACGAGCCTGCATGTACAATAGCACAATCTGGAAAAGAAAGCAGCTAAATGGAA
>JAJHUR010103388.1:2112-12268 GCA_027495735.1 Lutjanus campechanus
GGGGGGGTGATGAACTTGGTGGTGTTGCAATGATTTAGAACAGAAAAGTTATTTGTCTTATAATAAATTGCAGAATACATTAAAAGTAAATGGTGCTGTAATTTGCATAAAGTGAGATCATTTTTATTCTCTTTTGGCAAAATACACTGAATACAATTTGTATTATTTCAACAACAAAGAATTTGTAATTTTAAGGGTGATCCAAGACTGACTGTATGTGAGCGTAAGCTGCATTTTACAACAGTATGTGTTAGTAAAATCTCTGTTTAGCCTTAGATATCCCATGCGTATGCATTCATAACAATTGTGATGTGTATTTTAAAGCTTAATTTCAGAAAAAAATGTCATTTTTGGAAAAAAAGATCAAATAAAACTTTTGAGGCTCCCTGGAGTGACTGAAGACACCCTATGGGTCACACACACCCTATTGAAGACCACTGTCTTAAATGATGAGCGTCAGTGGCTGCGTTTACATGCACACTAGTTTTTCACTAATATTCAGAATATGGCAATATTCTGAATTTGATACAGGTCATGTACACAGCACATTCTGGTTGCGTATTCTGATTAAGACATGTGGGATATGCTGGTATTATTCTGGTTTTAGGAGCATTCTTTGGACATGTAAACAGCAAATCCAGAATATGTGTCGGCTTTGTGACGATGAATTTTCCAGCTCGTCAAAGAGGGTTTTTAAATAGTATATCTAGCAAAAGAATTAGGAAAATATTCTTAACAACTAAAGAACACCTAAACCCGTAGTTTATCAGTTCATCATTCAGAATCATGAAGGCACGACAGGAAGGTGTCCTTGGGTGCTCAGAAAGGTGCCAACAACAAATTTATTATTATTATTATTATTTATTAAAAATTGTAATTTGAAAAGTAACTAGTAACTAAAGCTGTCAGACAAATGTGGAATAGAAGTTGCATAAAATGTAAATACTTACAGTAAAGTGTTCGTTCCTCAAACTTGTGCTTATGTACAGTGCATAAGTAAATGTACTTAGTATTTAACTAAAGCTATCAGACATGTAGTGGAGTAAAAAGTACAGGTTTAGCAGAAGTACTTGCATAAAACATGAATACTCAAGTAAAGTACAAATACCTATTCTCTCTGTTACAGTCCACCACAAGAAAACAGTGAATATTTCCCAGAGCAAAATTCTGAATACAAAAGTGGGAAAAACAATAACAACAAAGAAGCTCTCAGGAGTTTCTCCATCAGAAGCTGTTTGGTTAAAACCACTCATCTGATTGATCATGAATCACTTCGTAACCTTGCAGAATACGTCTAAAAGCTTGTTTGGCAGCATCTCAAACAAGCAGTCAGACTCACAGCTTTCCACTCCATTTATTATGACTCATTCTCCAGAAGAGGGGACAGACGAAACCGCTGTGCTTTCACAGCATCTCGTCTATCATGCGAGCAACTTTATAATGAACCAGTACAGTATATTTAATGATCAAAGCAATCAAAGATATAAAGACATTTAGGCTACCGCTTTTTGTAAATTAGCATTTATTTATCTTTGCACCCAGTCTTGCAAAGAGTTAGATGAGGTGATTTTTTGTTTAATTAATTCAGTCGGTGAAGGCATGCTGCCATGCTATTGGATAGAGGTGGCCGATGGTACAGCTGATACACCATTGACATCCCCCAAACAGTGACAGCAGCAGGGTGAGCATGTGTGAGAGGAAGAAGATAAACTATAAGCCAGGTGTGCATAAGTAGTCTTCCTGACTGAACTTAAGCTGTAGCTTCATTTGAGCAAGCTTAACACCCGGTGAAACCTCAGTCAGCTTTCTTCTTTCTACATTTGCTTGCCAGTTAGCTAGAGCTATGCTAACATTAGCTACTTAAGATGCGACCATATGTGTGTCATATGTAATCAATGTACACTTATCAACATGGAAGCACAAGAATGTGCCAACTGGTACATCTGCTAAGGTTTAATAATATTATCATGTTTCATACATGAAATTAATGTTAAAACAGCTGCTTGTCTTAAATATTGCTGCTTTACCATGAAACACACTTGTTTAATGCTATTTTAGCTGTGTTAAAATCGTAGCTTACGTTCAAATTGAGACTCACGAGCACTTTAGTGTAACATGGTTCCTCTCAACTAGTTTTTTTCTACTGAAAAACTTAGTTTATGACAGCAGACACATGTGAAAATATCACATATGTAGTTGTGGTGACTCTCCCTTACAGGAAACAGGAAAGAACAATACACAGTAATGCACAAAATTATAAGTAGGCCTACTTTGACTTCCCAAATAGCCTTTGAGCCTAAATTTAAGTCTGTGATGGAGGAAGATTGTGTTGCAGTGTGATGGAGCTTATTCCACAGCCTCTTCCTGTATCTGCTTAGATAAAGAGAGAGAGTTTTTCTAAATCTTGTGAGATGCAAATAATTTACACATCAGGTGTTTAAAAATATGTGTTGATTAATCAAGTGATATGCGATCACAAGTTTTAACCGTCTCTTAAAAACACAGAATTACAAGTTTCAGCCTGAGTCAACGAAATGCAGACAAAACAGGCAGGAGGCAGTCGTCTTCTGGCATAAACCCATCTTTGTTTTCTCCTCCATTGACATTTTTACGTCAGTGTGAGTTGGCTGATTGGCCAGTCGAGCTGTATAGGGGAGATCTCCTCATTTGATACACACACTACTGTTCCTCGCCCGTCCTCATTTTCTCTGCTGCTCTTCCCTCTCGCTCCCTCCAACAGCTGCAGGACTCTCAGCATCTCCTGCACAGCTGACCCGGATACACTGACGACTATGAAAAGAGCTGTTGTTGTCCACTGATGACCCCCTCCTCCGCCTCCCTCCCTCCCTCCTCTACCATCCCTGCAAGAGCACACTCACACACTCACATGCACACGCGTCACCACTTAACAGCAACAGACATGAGGCAGGAAACATTGAGCACAGACGTGTGGTGTCATCGTAATCCCCATTTTGACGTTTTTATTTTTTAAATCCTCAGATTAAATGTAGATGAATTGCATGAAACTACGTCTGAGCATTTGTTACACTGAGTCAATTGATGTTAAAGATAGTAAGTGTGTCCAAGAATCTTAAATGTCTGTGCATGCTCTCAAAGAGAAAATTTAATTGTACTGTTTCCCCAAAGTTTCCCTGCTTTGATCCTCTTTTACAATCCTAATTTTGGGTCAGAAATCTTTTTATGGCATTATCATTTGCTGATGTTTGACCTAGTTTCATTATGTAATTGCTATGTGTATTGTCATGTCCCACATTTTGCAGCAGGGGAAGAAGACTGGTGCAGCCGATGAAACAAATTGTTTTTCTGAACTGGGGCTTCTGTTACAAATGAGGCCCAGCAGCTGTATTTTTCTTTTTTTTTTTTCTTTCGTTCTCATCACAGACACTTTCATCCACATCCAAACGCGCAGTGGATCCGTCTTGCCTTTCTGTCACACACCCACTGATCTTATTTTATTTCTTTAAAACAGAACAGCAGGAATGCACTGGAATGGAAAATAAAACGAGTTTTCTGTAGCAGCAGCAGAAGCTATTGTGTACTCTGTTTCATCTTCGTTTTTCTTGGTGTAATTATAGCTCACTGCTTCCGATTTTGAACATACAGTAGCTGTTATAATGGAGCTTGAAGGGATAGTTTGAATTTGCTGAAATGTTGTATGAGGCACTTACCTGTTGTCAGTGTCTTAGCTACAGTAGGTGGTGGTCGACACAAACCCAGTTTGGAGAAACAGCAGGAGTGTCGGTGTAGGAAGCTAACAATGTACTGCTGTGGACTAGCTCCCTAAAAAATCAAAATCAGTTTAAGTGTGCTATATTCAGAGTATTTTCACCCCACCTTATCACCAGACAGCCTTTTCTGACAGGAAACCACCATTATATAAGCCAAATATTACTCTTTCCAAACCAAACAAACTCCACAGATAAAATCAGCAATTTTACCTCACAAACACCTGAGTTGCTGCTGGTTTACCATTGCCACAATCTGTTTTTTTATTATTGTGTGACTTCTGTGTTTTAAAAGGATAGTTTGGATTCACTAACGTCGCACAATAATACAAACAAACAAATAAAACTGAGGTAGTGGTAGACCAGCAACTCCTGTGGTCTGTGAGGTAAAATTACTGATTTTGCCTATGGAGTTTGGTTGGTTTGGGCAGAGCAATATTTGACTTTTATAAATGGTTTATGTAGCTGGTTAAAATACCTTTTGTTGCTAACCTGTCCACAACGGTTCACTTTCTCCACCCTGGCAGTGTGTCGACCACCATCTACTGTAGATAATACCCTGACAATAAGTGCCTCATACAACCCCACATCAAATAATATGTACTATCTGTTTAAGTTTAGGCTATGTCTGGACTATTTTCATCACTTAAGCTCACCGTCCGACAACCTTTTTCGACGGGGAACTATTGGAAATCAAATATTGCTCTCTCCAAATCAACCAAACTCCTGAGGCAAAGTTAGTCATTTTATGTCACACAACACCAGAGTTGCAGGTCTTATCGCTGCCTTGATTGGTTAGTTAGTTTGTGTTATTTTGTGACTTATGGGGTTTTACAGGATTAGTTGAGATTCAGTGAAGTCACACAATAACACAAACAGATGGAGGCAGCGGCAGACCAGCAACTCCTGTGCTGTGTGAGGTAAAATTCCTGTTTTTGTCAAAGGAGTTTGGTTGGTTTGGAGAGAGCAATGATTTGCTTATATAACGGTGGTTTCCAGTCAGAAAAGGCTGTCTGACAGCAAACTAAAGGTAAATATAACATACGTGGACCTGAAATCTGTTTTCCTGCTGATCCTGTTCTCAACAGTAGATTACCTACAGTAGCTTCCTACAGTGGCTGTTTCTCCAAACTGAGTGTGCCGACCGCCATCTATTGTAGGTAATACACTGACTATGGGTAATTACAACGCCACCTTAAAATAATCTGAACAGTTAAATACTTTATAACCCGATAGCTCGTCCAAGTGCTGCAGTCTCATCTGGAATTTTGTCATTTTGACTCAGGCGATTTTGGGTTCAGTCAGCAACAACGGGGACACTTCAGGTTGCAAAGGATCCCGTTCACTGTTCTTTAAAGGAAAGAAACAAAGGCAGCTACATCAAAACAAAACTGACAAACAGCATAAAAGAAAAGCATCAAAATGAGATCAAGAAACGGGATGGAGGCATCAAAAACGAGAGAAAATCAGGGCAGAGACTTCTCACAGAAAGGAGTGGGTAAAAAGAGGACACAGACAGAAGGGGAACAGAGCGAGGAGCGGGGAGGAGAGAAATGTCAATGAAAAGGAGAACAAGAGTGGGAATGGACAATAACGGGGGCTGCGGGACAGAACGAGGGCACAGGCGGGCAGAGAGGGACAATGAGCTCAGCTGTGGTTCCTGCTGGAGTCAGACAGATTCACCTGATGACACATCTGTCGGTCTGACTCACCCAGACTCTCTAATCTCCCTCTTAAAGACCTGCATGGAGCAGCAGACAGACGATGCAGAGGGCAAAGACAACACAACACAACACAACACAACACACACGCAGTGGGATTACATGATGTTTCTAGTCAGTTTCAGGCTTTTATTAAATATCAAATAATGACCTGTTTTATTGTCCACTGCTGACATGACGACGATGACGGAAGTCGCTGTCTTTTTGTGTTTGTGTCTTTCATTTAATATCTAATTCTATCTGACATTTGAGATGCTTTACTTGAGTATTTATATCATTTTATACTTTTACTCCATAACATTCTAGGGGGAAATGTTCTTTTTATTCCATTACATTTATCTTATATTTATCTCACTTATTGTATTTGAAGAGGTGTGCAGGCTGTCATTATACTGTCTTAACCATGTCATGACACCTCTGAACTGAAGGGGTGTTTATTAATATCTGTGTCATTCTGTCAGTTGTGTCAATTTTAATGCAAAGTTTTAATGCAAAGGTGTCTTTATGAGTGTTTATGACTGCTGTTATTAAGTGTCATTTGGTAAGTTATGTCATTTTGAAGTTTGATAGGTGTCATGATAAGGTTATGACAGTGTAATTACAGTCTTATTAACAAATAATGTGCTATCAAATAACGAGATGAGCTTTCAGTCCTCCTGCTGTGCTCATTTCATGTAAACTGATTTTGTTTTATGGGACCAAAATGACCACCCCATTAAAACTAGTTAAAAATCCACGATAATACATATGTTATTACCTCATGCTGTGTTTGATCTCTCTATCAACTTAAGTTCCTGTGAACAAGTTTTGAATTTCTATTTGCGTCAAAAAAGAAAATATTATAATTTATGGACTAACATATTGTGCAATTCATCACAGACTATTTTGTGTCAACTTCTAACAAGGACATTTGTTTTGACTTTAATGAAAATTATCAAAATTGAATTTGTGTGTTCAGATGTCCTCTGTGGACAAAGTCATGCAAACTAATGACTGTCAGTTTAGGGAAAACTTTTAAATTGGTCCAACTCGACCAGAACACAACAGGAGCTTTGTTGGATGTATAAATGAAACTACCTAACAGTATGTAAAATAATTAAATTATCCTTGTCTTTCTTTCTCTTTCTTTCTTTCTATTTCTACAAGTTTAAATCCTGAGACTTTTTCAGCTTGATGGGCCTGCAGGCCTGGTAAAAACACCTAATAAAGATTTTTTTTCCTTATGCACAATCCTCATTTGAACATATTTATGTGGTGTTTTTTTTCTAATCTATATGCAAAACACACTGATACATACCTAATGTGTAATACTCTGCACTTGTCACTCTGACACACACACAAATCCCCACATATAATCCTCATATATAGTGTTAGTATTTGTATTATATTAATATTGTGTTGTTTTATTTAACTAATTCCATTTTATGTACATTTCTTTCTTGTCTTATTTTATCCCTATATAACAAGTACTGTTGTGTTGACGAGTGCTCTTATGGCTAAGCTGACCTTTTCTTCTCATCCTGCACATTTCATTGTACCGTTGACCCTGCGTTAACCTACATATGACTAATAAAACTAAACTTTTACTATTTGCAGTTATGATTCCCATTGAGAACTGTCATATGGGAAAAATATGTCATGACGTCTGTATTGTGTGTCAGCCGTACACTCTTTGTCATCATTGTTGCAGTTTTGTCTCTTCATTCAGAAGCGGAAATGATGACTCATTTGAAAATTGTTTGTCCAGACGTCACAATAAAGCTTGATGGATAATCTTTCAATACAGAGTTTGCAGGTGCAAAACTAAGGTTAGAAGCTGCACTCATTAATGAATGACACATTGGACACAGGACTGCCTGTTTTTGTTTGAGTGAATGAAAGAACTTGCTGTTTACTACAGTATTTGTTCTGCAGACACACAGTAATACTGCCCTCTAGTGGACTGTTTAAGTCCAGGTTGCGTAGACTGAAAGGTTTTGCTTTTAGATGAAAGGTTTATAATGAGGAGGTCGGTTTGAGTTGTTCAAGAGAGTCAAAACACACATTTATGCAGATGTATTTGCTTTTCTTAGACTGGGGTGAAGAAGTAGCATATTGACTGACTAGTAAGCAGAATAACATGTCTTGGACTTAAAGTAAAAATAATGCTACCTTAATGTAAAAATACTCCTCTTACTGATTAAAGTAAAACTGCAGAACTAGTGAATATAATGTATTTAAGAAATAAAAATTAAAACTATTCATTATGCAACAGATTGGTTTCTCTCAGAGTATTAGGCCATTATTTTCTATATCTGTTTTTCTGAATTACTGCCACTGCTGCATTCATGTTTGCATGATAGGTGTTTTGAAATTGTAGCTGGTTGCTGTGTAATTTTAACAACTTTATTATTGATTGGGCAGTTTAATCTGTAGCATATTTTCTAGGCTCATCATAAAATTTGTATGTAAAATCTTGATATCAGAATAGTTACACTGTAGAGGTGGTTACTGGAGTAAGAGGCACAGTATTTTCCTCTGAAATGCAGTGAAATAGGATTAGCATACCTCAAGATTTTAGTATATTACATGAGTAACTTTCCACCAATGTAAATACTGTTAGTGCACAAACTTTATTTGTTGATTATATTTTGTATTATTAATCTGAGCCTGAAAAATAACTAGTAACTAAAGGTATCAAATATATGTAGTGAAGTAAAAATGTACAACAAAGTAGCAGAGCATCAAGTAAAGCACCTTAAAAACTGTATTTAAGTACAGTACCTAAGTAAACATAGGTGTCTTAATTAGTTTTAGATAATAATGATGAATAATATTATTTTTGTTGCATTTTATTGCATATTAATTCATTTATTGAGTCATTTATTTATTTATTTTTGATTCTGGCAGTTTTGGTCCTCCAAATTCCACCACTGCCCAAATCCTTTCTATGAAGGTTTTGTATAGGAATTGTTTTTTTGCACAGAATCTTTTATTATATTAATCTAACCGTAACTATTAATTATATTACTTTACTTTTTTGTGGTTGTCAGGTCGAGTTTGTGTCATTTAATTTCTGTCTTTTTATGTAGGCAATATAATGTATGCAAACTCTTATGAACGTTTATGAACTCTTAATCATCGCAATAAAGTAATAGAAAAAAAGAGGAATTGTTCAACTCTCACCTGCTCAGCTTCTCCATTTAGATTGGTGCTGTAGCGCCATCTAACGGTCAAATCCGGTCACAGTCTGGTTGTAACGGTTGTAACCACTACTGGCCGTTAACGCCAAGAGTTATTATGGCATTTTAGGACACGCCTTAAAATTAGGCGACCAACTATAAAAGCATGATGTGTTCGTCTCTGTGGATTTTTGCATGTTTCACGAAAAAGAAAAGATGTTGGCATTTGGATGAGACCTTGATGAGAAAAGTATTTTCGAAAAATTAAAAATGGCGGCTGTCTATTTTAGTTAGGCAGAGTGGGCGTGGCCTGTGGCGGTCCTTTTAAAATTTCGTGCTAACTGTCCAACAAACGAACACTACAAACTGAAAACAACAACCTTTGTGGCGAGGGTCATTTATTAGAGTTAACGTTACCCAAATCAAACAGACTGAAGGCTAATATGAGATTTAATGGCTAATTAATTCATGGTTAATGTCCACCTGTTCCTAGCAGGAGTAGGAGTGTGCTATACAGGTAGGCTAATATAACCTGCTAATTAAGTTGCTAAGTGTTGCTAGCTTAATTTGTTTACACTGTCCAGACACTGTTTTGATGTTACTGGTGTTTATCTCTCACTTTAGTTTTATCAGTTGTCACCCACTGGAAGTAATGTGAAAATGACTGCTCAGTAGTGGATGGCTGTTATGTGGTAAGTGTGTTTTTGTTTCTAAAACCTTTCAAATGTGCTTATGAAAGATGTATGTTCGTTCTTACTCATCAGTGGTAGAGGAAGCATTCAGGTCCTTTACGTAGGTAAAAGTACCAGTACCACATTGTGCAAATGCTCCAGTAAAAGTCCTGTTTTCAAAACATTTTTCAGTTTTTTGCTGAAAGTTTATAGAATGATTTAATCATCAATGCCATACAAATTGATTATATATTACAGCTTCAATGATATGGTTATGTATATTCAGACTGACCCCTTTAGTGAATAATTATTTCAAGAATCTGTACACCAAAATAAGTCAGACCTCAAGTCAACAAATGCATAATCTACTTCTACCTAGGTACAGTAATGAAGTATTTGTAACTGTTACTTCCCACCTCTGTTTAAAGGCTCAAAACTGTAACGGGAATAAGCCGTTTTGATGGTGGTCTAAGCCTACATAGTAAAAATGTCTGAGACAGGACCGTAGCTGCAAGTGAAGATTTGACTGAGTAATAATCCTTTTTCAAAGAAAAAAAAATCAAATATTGATGGTTACAGTTTATCAAATGTGACAACTGATGTCTTAACATTATGGTAAAGTGGATATGTTTGGGGTTTTTTTGACTGTTGGTCAGATGAACCAGACATTTAAAAGTGTCACCTTAGGGGTCAGGAAGCTGTGAGGCTTAATTTTCACTGTCACTGTTTCAGTGTTCACTGTGACCAAAAAAATCACTTTAGTAATCAAGATAATCATTGGCAGACTAATCGAGTATAAAAGTAATGGTTAATAGCAGCCCTGTACTGAGGAAATACTGTAGTATCTTTCCTGGATT